>JABFPB010000466.1:0-38069 GCA_022817645.1 Ceratoteleas bidentatus
AACTAACAAAACTAACAAAACTAACGAAACTAACAAAACTATCGAAACTAACCAAACTAACGAAACTAACAAAACTAACGAAACTAACAAAACTAGCAAAACTAACGAAACTAACGAAACTAACAAAACTAACAAAAAAAACTCTCCTCATATTTGCACATTCCAAGTAGTTTTCAGGCTGAAACAAAAAACGCAATTTCCCTGCGAAAACAACTCTCCTTAACGGGCTAACTGACATTCGGCACTAAATTCAAATCGGCAGTCGATGCGCCCTCAATCGACCGGGCATTAGCGCAATAAAATAAACGCAGTAATTGTCGCGCCAAGTGAATTACACGACGTCGCTCGGTTGCGCGAAACAAAACAACACGCGCGGCAACTAATCGAATCTAAATGCATGTTGATTTATTCCCGGTCGACGGCGAAAGCTCTCTCGGTCGTCGGACAAGAGTGATGACCGAAAGCGTTTCTCCCGCCGGCGGCAGGACCGTTCTCAGCCACCCCATCGTCGGTCTTTTTATCATCCGCACTCGTAGATCTCTCTTCCCCAAAGCCTGACCACCTCAGTGACCACTCCAGCGGCAGCCCCTCGGCCCCTCTTGCCCCGCGTCTCGTCGATACACCAAGTGCTAAACGCCGCCACTTCGACTCGGGCCATTCCTGCAGAACTGTAATTTTCGCAACCCCGACCAAATCAGGGGCTTCTTTCAGCTTTAGCAAGCTGCCGGGAAATCAAACTTTATTGCTAAATACCATCCGATCAGCAGATCCGCCGACAGAAAGCGAGAGGAAAAAGCGCGCCAACTTTTTGGCTCGTTACGCCGAATTTCTTATCGCACGCTTCGGCCGGATTTCACCCTTGTCGCGAATTATTCAGAGATACACTGCAAATGGTGTTTGAGTCTGGCTGGGATTGGAGCTAGGTGTTGATCAGTTTGGGGTAATGTTGGGATAACTGGTTGTGTTGTTTGGGAGAAGTGTCTTGGGAGGTGGGTTCCTGAAAAAATTGAAGGAAAGATGGTGTTTTTGCGGTATGAAATGTAGTAGGAATTAGAAGGGTATTTGGGAAATATGTTTTAGATGTAGGTGTTACAAAGTTGCTAGGATTGTTGGATCAGTAAGTTAGAATTCTACATGATTTACTTTGTGTTAGAGTGTAATAAATATTGCAATGACTGGTAGTAATCTTTGTTAGAAGCTGGAACTTAGATATTCTGTGATCTGTAATAAATATTGTAGTAATTGGCAGTGACAGTCTTTGCTAAATCACTGAGTAGGTAGAAAAGGAATGATGTGTTGATCAGTTCAGCAAAATTTCGTATTAACTAGTTTTTTGCTGCTAGAAATTAATCAAATGTTCCTTTGATATTATAGGGAAGATAGTGTTAGGGTGTTTTGCTATCATAACAGCTTTTCATCTTACTGCTCTCAATTTATAATATAAACTTTATATCGTGCTTTTTAACATACAAACTGATACTGTACTTGTTAGTTTTATACATGATTATTACGTCGGAATTCCAACTAATTGTCTTTATACAATATAGTATTACAAATATTAAAATAACTAGTAGTATTCTCTGTTAGAAGTATCTTGCAACTCGGATTATATTGTTTAAAGTACAAATTGTAAATTGACTGCATAATAAATGCACTATAGTAAATCCGCGTGGAAATATTATGGAAATAGCATCAAATTTTTATCAGTTTTCTATCACATTTTGATCATGATCTGATCATCATCTAATCGAAGCGGAATGTAATCATAACTCAGTTTGATGTAATCGCCATCAGTTTACAATAAAAAATTATCGAAACTTGAAAGAAAGTTGAAAACAAAAAAGAAACGTTTCTAAAATCCAAACCACCAAACAAGTATCTATTTCTCATATGAAAAATGACTTCGTTCGTGCTAATGATAATCTCTCTACCACACTCTTAAAAGAATCCTTGCGAGAAAAGGAAAATCAGTTCTTTCACAATATGACTTTTAGGCGAAAAGATGTCATACTATGAAAACAAGAACATCTGTTTGAACTCAATCTTGCTTGGACAGAATGTTTTTTGAGGTTATGATGAGTGCACTACACATGCCCATGTACAATATCTTCTTTCACAAACAGATATCTTGCTGTAACGGAATGAAAGTCATTTTAGGCTAATCTAACCAGAATTCATTTTTTGTCGAAAAGTACACATAATTATTGTTACAGAGTAACATTCATAATCTGACTAATAGGAACCCTTACGAACCCAAATCTTGCTGGCACAAACAGAAGATTTCTAAGAGTGTAGCATTCATTCACCTCACCCTGACAGCCAGCATTATATGAAATTTACATCAAAATCAACTTCTTCTCTGTGCTGCATAGTATATATAAATAGTGCATATAAATTCTTTACATCAAATTAACATAAAATATACTTATATCTGCAAATTAATCTATAACAAAATTCTACTTTCAGCAATTAAAAAATTCAGTTTTACATAAATCGTATATAAATGTTAAGTAAATCAATATGCAAAAACCCGAGTAAAAAATCGATAAAAAATAAATCTAAATATGATGAAAAACTAAATGGGATTGTAAATGATCAGGATTTGATCAATGTCTTGTAATAACATAGTGAACCTTGAATTCAAAGTTGACTGCTATAGAACACGAAAATGATCAAATCTAGATCAATTATATTCCCATTTAGCTTTTCATCACATTTAGATCTATTTTTCATCAAATTTTTTTAATCGGGTCAAATAGCTAATACATTGATGTAAACTTTCTGTAAATCGTCTATAAAAGGTGTACAAACAGTTTCGGGACAGTCAAAAACATTTTTTTTTTCGAAAAAATTCGCGTTTTTATGATTTTTCTGAAAGCAATTTTTTTACCGTCTCGGAACTTTTGTGCAGCTTGTATAATCTTTGGCTTGGCTTCCAAGGCAATTTTTTCGAAAATAAAGATTCAGACAATAAAAACCGACGAATCCGCCCGGGAAACCCCGAAACCGTCGCGCGGGTTGCGCTAACCTAATTAGAGCCGGGCTTATCGGGACGTCCACGTGTGGCCGCCGATTCAGCCGGGCACCGCGTGTCACCGTCGGACGCCTCATTATCTCGGCAACTCAAACATTCGATAAGACGAGGCAGCGCGGCAAACACGCCTAATCTCTGTGTTTCCCGCGGCCGTCGAAAGTTGTTGCCCATTGTTGACACTGAGATAAATGTTGCTGCAACCCGGGAAAAACATTCCAACGAAATCAATCCAACGTCCGCGATCGATCGCGTTTCACAACTCGCCCGGCTCTTGTGAAATGTCGTGTGGGAAAACGATAAGTGAATAATTTAGTGGCGTTAGTGTTTTGATAGTCGGCGCCTTGTTTGCCCGTAAATCCGGGACGATTGTTATTTAATACGCAATTAGGAATAACAAATCGAGCCGAGCTCGAGGGGGATGAGGGGAGGAGGGTGTCGGGATTAAGGAGCCGGGACAGTTTCCGTAATATAAATGTCGGAGTCGCGCGGAGACATTCGCTAATTAAAAAACTTGAAAAATTAATACACATTTCTTTCCTTTTCCTCGGCATTGTGTTACGCCCGTAATTTCTAGTATCTGATCGGCCATCTGTTCCCGACCATCAGCAACAAGACTCGCCCCACCAGCCGGCCGCTCGCGCGCCCGCCAACATTATTCATAAGCTTGCTTCTTCGTCTTTTCCGACAAACCGAATCAGCCTCGGCCAAATTGGCTTTGTGTAAGAATCAATTCGGCGAGTTTAATTATCGTTCGCCAAGTTTTCGACGATCGCGATTCGACGTTTTATAAATTGCAGCGTACGAATTGGAGTATGGTAAACAGGGGATAATCAGGATTACATTTTTTTATTACACATTGTAGATGATGTAATAATAATATTAATTTCGTAATGGCATTGAAAAAAAGTTGGAACGTGTAAAAAATATCTTAATTCAAATTTGAAGTAAAGAGATCCTCTCAGATTTAAGATTGAAGAAAAGAAGAAAAATTGTATGTATATGAACTGCATGAAGTGAGAATGCGATATGGTTTGATCAGTTTGATATGGGTTACTTTTTGCTTTGAATGTATTGACTTGGGATATTATTTTAACTTGTGTTATTTTGATCAATGTTCAAATAACAACGAACCTAGGCTTTGTATGAACTGATAATTCGACTAAAACCAATTCACCTATCAACCGGGATGTCATAACTTCTAAGTTTAAACTTTGACTCATCAGAATACACATGCGGGTTAATTGTGACTCCCAAAATTCGACGAGAAAATCGTCTGTTGTATTATTGAAATCGTATGTAAAATAAAATCAACGAGTATCGTTGAAGAAAAATTGGCTTAATGTATTATTGCTTCAAAGTCTTGGCTAGGTTTATATCAGATATTCCAGCTAAAAGCATCTAACAAGCTTTTTATGGTAAGTATATTCTCATTTATTTGATAGAAATTATTTCATTCACTGTATACTTCTTCTCTGTTCAGAAATATGATCTCTCATCATTTAGATCTCTTAAAATTTTGCTCTTATAATTTTTTCATTTTCGTTAGTATCGCAGCATTAAACAATAATTTTTAGGGGTATTTTTCTCTCAGTGCATCTATAACACTCTTAAATATAAAATTTCCCCAGTTCCCCTCCCATTTCTCGCACCATTCTCCCAGAACATTCACACGCCGGAACCCGTCGCAGCCATAAAAAGCGAAACTATTTGTTTATCGGCTGCGAAGAAAGGATCGTTAATGGTTGAGCGCGTGTGCCGAAAGAATGGACTAATTAGATTATACGTTCGGGGGATATCTGGCCCCGGCTGTAAGAAGGCTCTAAATGAGTTTTGCGATCTGCGCGTCAGGGTGTCAGGAGGCTGGATGGCACTCAGGCAAGTGGGTTCCCATAACCCAGACAATGGCGAAGAATGGCCCCGAGTCTCTCTCAATAGGCCTCAAGACATTGAACGTTATAATACGCCGAGGACTCCATTGTCGCCCGGGCACTTAAGCGCTCCGCCCGAGTCTTCCAGATGGAAGTCTTCCATTTTCCATTCGTCGGCTTATCAATTTGTTGTCGTCGCCGAGTGACCGTGTTTTGCGTGAAAATTCCGGGCATTCCGCGGAATTTTCCGGCGATTTCGCGGGAGGGCAGGGGGGTCTGACCCGGACACGAGGTTGCCTGGGTGATGGATGATCGCGCGATCTTTTCAGGGCAGCCGCTCGGCCAGAAGTAAAGCGAATTTAAGATCGAAGGGTCGCTCATCTGCGCCGAAAAACTTTTCCTAATTTCGCGCAATAATGGATTTCTACATCGCGGAACATCAACGTTATCGCCGCGATTTATTATGTTTTTGCTCATTAGAGCGATCGTAACGATGCGTCGTCGGGTCGGCGGGATTGTTTTAAGGGCGAGCCTACGATTTTGGAAAATGCACTGTGTATGTAGAATTTGCTAGAGAACCTGTTTTTTTGTTAGAGTACTTTCGGAGCTACAATAAAGAATTAAATTAAACAAAAATTCGTGATGTAATTTTTGTTAAATAAGATCCTTCCGGCTGCGCCTTTCCAACGAAGGTGACAAAATCTCCAAAGTCTCAGGTTACCTCGGCGAAGACGGAAACGATTAATAAGCGATTCGCGTCGCGTTTTTGCCGATCGAAATTGCGGAATGTCCCGCGAGTTACTTTTATTTACCGCGAACTGGCCGTGGCTGTACTTGTGCGATTTTCTGCGAAGCGTTTTGTCGATTAGGCACGTTTGGGCTTCTGCTGAGCTCGTAATCATGTTCGCGATAAACAGTAAATAAAGAGCGGACCGCTCGATTTCGCGGCGTTCAACAATACTTTGTGGGTCGAATGCCCAGCTCGGATTCGGCGCCGAATGAATGACTCGTTTGTTACCTGTTGTGCCGCGCGACGAAAATAGCCGAGTCCGCACAAGTCCGATAACCGAGCTATCTCGAAAAATGCATTAGATATCGCGTTCAGCGCGGTCCTCATTAACATTTCCAAATGTCACTCCATTTTAAACCGTATCGCTCGATTTTATCGCGCGACTTTATCGCGACTAATTAAAAATCGGAGACACGAATTTTATCGACCGATTAACGGTCCGACGAAATTTACGTGAAACGCGTAACGGCGTCTTCGCTCGGAAAACAATCGGAAAATCGTTGTCGGGTTCGGGATCGGCAGTTTCCGATAGGTTTTGCGCGAAATTGAGACAGACGGTCCGCGCCGCGAATCGAGTTATGATATTGAAAATGCAATGACCAAGCGAGGAGAAAACAGCGCGCGGCGAAACAATACGAACGAGTGGGCAGAAACGGATCTCATTGTAAAAACAATTCTCGGTATCGGGCTCGACTCGTGAGAGTCTTTTAACATTATCGTGTTTGCTCGCGTCGATCTTATTACTGCACAACTAATCTTTTTTCGATTTCCATTCCACGTGGCTCGGCGAAAGTTACGATTTTGACGTATCGTCGCGATTTTGTTCCAGGTTATTTGTAGGTTACTGTTGAAATGTGAAATTGTCACACCAAACTGAAGTCCAGATTATAATACATTAATAGTATTCACACTTAAAGAAATTGTAAAATCTTCGATTTTAGTTTTCATTTATAAATTCAGATGATCAGAAATAAACTCACGACGATTATTTAAAAACATATTTTATTTTTTCTAAAAATAATGAGCTGTAACTATTTTTCTTCCAGGAATAATTTAAAAAATAATTAAAAAAGTTAAAATCTGCTTCTCCTAACCTAACATCCTTTTTCTCCCTGTATCCGTACAAAATCTCGGAGAAACGTAAAACAAAAACTGCACAAACACACGCGAAAAAATATTTGCGATCGAAGAGTGTATAAATTAACTCGCTGCAATAAAAGCGCGATCGGCTTCTTGTGCTCCCAACTTGATATCTCATGCTTGTGTTGTATTAAATTTTCGCGAGTTCTCGCGTCCGTAATTGCGTTTCGCGTGGCTCTTCTGCCGCGCGAAAAATTAGCCGGGGGAGACGCGCGGATAACGATAATAGCGTTTGTGTTGATTTAGTAAATCATTTTATCGCGAAAACGACGAAAGACTCGCGCGGCCCGTGTTATCCCAGACGCGGTAAATCAAGTCGGGCAACCGCGTTTTCCGCGACAATTATGCGCGATTGTTTGTCAACGCTTTGACGAAAATGGCGAATTATTTTCACGGAAAAATTAACTTCCCGTCGGCCCAAAACAAACAGCAAATATTATCCGGCCAATAAACCGGGCTTAACCGGCGATTTAGCCCGGCATTCCGGCCGTAATTTTTCATCGCGACCTTCGCCGAACGATATCTATCGGGATATCGGGATAAAACTATGGCAACGACTCTTCGGCGCTCGTAAACCGAATTAACAGTCGCGCAACCGTAATCGTGTGCAGAAGACGAGCGAAACGAAAGCTTTCCGGAAATCGCGTTGTGGACAGTTTATTTGTTCAAACGATTCGCGTGGAATTGGGAATGGGAGATTGTTTAAATGAAAACGAATTCCGGCGAAAGATTTGGGATGAAAATTCCGGATGTTGGAAATTAATATTAACTGATGGAGGAGAACTATCAAAAAAGATGGAGAGAAGTGGATTGAAACCGAAGGATAATATCAGTGCGAATGAAATTTGTACTATTTTTTCTGATATACTTTTTGGATAGAACGAATAGAAACAGATACAGATTTTGCGAAGAAAGAATAAGACAAAGAACAACTTTTCACTCTCAAAAATGGTCGTAATTTCTTTTTAATTAACCAAATTTCTGTATACTATATGATAACTCAAACGTATTTAATTTAGTAAATCAAATAATTTTTAGAGCTTTTCGCAATGATTGTTCGATTCATAAAAAAATGTTTTCTTGATGATAAATTAAAAAAATCTTTCTAGATAATTAAGAAACAATTTTGAATACAACTAGGTTTCTGTATGTCCATTTCTTACCATCATTTTTAACTTGAAATAAAAAAAACACTATATGAAATGTAACGAAAATAATTGTTGAAACACTGTCCAGACTCAACAGTCTCGACTTTTCGGCCACTTAACTTTTTGCGCGATGATTGACTGTATTTCTGTTTACACCCGAGAACGCAACGCGACTACGTGAGAAACCTTTTTCGCCGGGCGTTTTTATGCCATTTTTTCCCCGACGAATCTGGATAAATAATCGCGTCTTTATCCCTGCAAGATGTTTTGTTTTATTTATTAATTTATTCAAATTCATAATATTTCAATAAAGCCAACATTTGTTATCGATTTTTTTAATTGCGAATTTTGGAACACGATAATTCACAACTTAAAGAAGATGAAAAACCAAACTTGTACGAACTAATTCATTTTTAATTTGATACACCTAATTGCGATTTTGTGACAAGTCATGTTGGCGAAACCGTCTTTTCGAGCGATTCGCAGCGTAAAACGAGCGAAAATGTCAATGAAGTGGGATACGGATTGATTGCTAATATTTATTTTAAAACGTTCACTGGTCGATGAATTTCAAATGATTTGAGAAGTGACAAATAGAGGCTCCAAGGTGAATCATCATTTATCCGTTGCTACGGTTTTGATTAATCAACTTGTTAATTTATCTAATCAATATTACATAACGCAACATCGTAGGCCTGTTGAAAAAAATCAATTCTAGTAACCGTCGTTTATCTCCTTTTTTCACACGTTAAAACTGTTCCTAATAAAACGATAAAAATCCCCTTTTCCAGAATCGCTTTGAAATTCAATAACACGTTTAATTTATGGCGAAAATTGATTATACGTCGCGCAAAAGGAACGATCCCGTTTGAAACGTGAAATATCTCGGATTAGAGTTACACTTAATGCACAATTAATTTCGTTAAAATTTTTTCCCGTCGCGGCAAAAATAATGACACGCGATAACACCGAAAATAAAGCGCGCTTGTTCCCAACTGTCTCCCTCTCTTTCTCCTCACATCAATTCAAATTAGCATGTTTAGCCGGCAAAACTTGATTGATGTTTAGATTGCATTAAATCAAACTGCAGAATCCGAATAAGGAGTAGAAAAATAGACGATCGGCGATATAAAAATAGCGCCGATGAAATTCGATACCCGATTTCAAGTGTACCTCGGAGCTTCAAACTCGTCAGTTTTTCGCGCGGCATTAAAAATACGGGACAGCGCCGAAGCGAAAAATCAATTCGACGCTTTTTATTCCGCCGAATTTTTTCGATTGATGCATTTAAACGCTTTTTCGCCGGCTCATCTATTGCGCATTTTGCGCGCGTTCTATTTTGACTAGTTTTCATTATTAGCACCTTTTGTAAGAAGTCGCGAAGATGCAAAATTTGTTACTAAAATGCTAATCTTACGTCTACTTCGATGTCTTCTTCATGTTTGATAAAATATTTAGATAAATTATAAATTCAACTTTAATTCCTAACATATGAAGTAATGAACATTTCTTTCAATTTTATTCATTAAATTCCATTTCTTTAACATTTGTCTTATCAATCGCCAATTTGCTATAACCAGCTATAAAACTCTAAAAAATTTAAACAAAAAATCCGACCGTCGAAATCGGTATAACCGAATCGTGTGTTTAGACGCGTCGAAATAAGTGCTTGTCGATTTTCTAATTAAAATTAAACAGATAAGACCTATCGCATTAAATCGATCCGAATGGCTGGCCGCGCAATCAAGACCGCCCATCAATCGCATTTTTCATTAATACTTAATCCGGCCTTTAATTCCCGTCGGCGCGGGCAAAAAACGCGAATTCCCATCCGCCGTTTGACAACATCATAATTACACCGGCTCGCTCCTTAATATAACGTCCGCCGCGGCGAAATGTAAAGTATTGTTATTGAACCTATTTTAATTAACCTCCTATGCTAATGAAAATTAATCCGCACGTCCCGGCGAATCGCTGATACAGCCGTGCAACATTTTTATTATTCGGCCGGGGCGAACGGCAAATAATAAAGATGGAAGGGAAAAAAGGCGAAAAACGAGCATGTAATTCTCGGCGCTTCTCTTCGAGTGATCGCGGGGTAAAATGGAAATCAAAAAGAATCCGTCTTTCCCATGCTCCTTGCCTGCTAATCCCGTTCATTTAATTTGTTTCGCTGCGAGGATACGCATGTCGCGCCCAACCCTCGCATTTTTCCGCAGACTACATTACATCTCTTCATCGCCGGACAAAAATGAGCATATAAGCGGGCGGTTACGCGCGGGACGGGCGGGCGCCCTTTTTTTTCGACCACCTGCGCCTCCGCCCCCACGTGTTGACCAGCAAAACGTATAGCAATTAACAGATGCTGATGCCGCGCGCTTACGCGATCCCGAGATATACGGCGCGAGGGCGAGGAGCATTTTTCATTACTCCGGCCGCTGATTATCCATTTGTCAAAATACGCTGAATGGAACAATTGTCGTCTTGCAATTGCCCCTTTTATTGGACATCTTGTCCGGAGATTTATGCGCGTGGCCAGTAAATTGTACCGGCTGATGAAGTCGAAAGTGACGGAGACTACAGAGAGTTCGTTTTTATGTGAAAACGTTAGTGTAAGAGTTTGCACTGTTTTTTGGTGTTGTTATGGGTTGTTAATTTATAAGTGCAGAAGTAGAGGGAAATTGGAAACTGAGTTTTGGGTTGCATAGAAAAGTTGTAAGGGTAAAGTTAGACGATGTTTAGTATGTGGTTAGAAGTGTAAAGTTCATTTTGGGAGTTTAGAATTGCACTTAAAATCCGTAAGTGTAAAAGTTTAGACTGTTCGATATTGGATGTACATTGTAAATTGGTATCTTGGTTTTGCAGTGCACAGAAAACTTATAAGTGTAAAATTAGACGATATTTTGTATTTCTGGGTTTTGTACTGTAAAGTTATAAGTGCGAAATACACTAGTTGGTAGTTGGATTTGAAGAAATGTTTAAGGGTGTAATTGTACGATTGCGCACTATTTCGTATTTTGAATTTCAAGTAAATTGTAAACTCTAATTGTAAAATTATAAATACTATTTGGCACTTAGCTTTGAATTGAACGACAAACCTATAAGTGTACTGTTACATACTTAAGTGTTATTTAGTAATTTGATTTAGTGTAATTGATTTGAAAAAATTGACAATACCAGTATTTCTTGTATATTTTTGTAGACATTAATTATACCTAAAAAAACTATTTCAATCTGCAGACGAAAATTTTTAACTTTAAATTTTCAACAAAATACTAATTCAACAAACTCGGAAAAATCTCTCAAATTCCACACCTTGTCAGAATATTTCAAAATTCTTAACATAATTTTAAAACATCAAAACCCACAAAAAATGATTACAAATAATCGACAAAAAAATCTAATTTCTGAAGGATCGCCGTAGTAGACTCTCGTGAAACAAAGAGTCTCACATAAAATTGTTTCCGACGAAAATTAATTTTTCATTAAAGACGGTTAACGGGGCATTAAATCCTGCCGGCCGATATGTCGAAAAAAGCGTATAATTTTACCCCGACGAAATCGAGAAGCTTACATCATCGTGTAATTCGAAAAGCGAGTGCCGTTATTTTTTCGCCGACGTATTTGGTGTTGTTATTAGCGCGATCATTATTTACTAATTAAAACAATAAATTCGGCGCGCGCGATCCAGCATATCTTTATACCTCGATTTCCTACGACACTCCACGTGTCGAGCGTGTGTTTTATGGAACATGTTAATGCGCCCAATTGTGTCCGCGTATCAAAGGGTATCGTAGCGATTTATGTTTATCTAATACATCGATCGACCGATAATAAGAAAAATTCAACAAATTGTGGCAGAGTGAAATTTCAGCGCCTAAAACAAACGACTCAAATGTATTTTGTCAAAGTTCAAAATGCTAATCGTCGTTATCGAGATCTTAGTTCAATACGTGGCGAACATTGCCATGTCTATCTGATGGCTGAAACTAATGAATCTAATGTAACTGAAATTAACGGAGTCATTGACCCTAAGAGACTACGATATCGTCCAACTACTGCAAATAAAAAAAGTTCCATCATTATTTCCATTAGAAAAATTCATCATCGTTGAAAATGACACAAAATATGATTTAATCTCCATGACCCTTAGTAGAAACAAAATCTCTGAAATCCCTCAAAAACATTCTGAAAATCTCTAAAAACCGCTGAAAATTAGAATTGTCAGATTTTCAGACTCTGAAAAATTCTGAAACTTTGACGGTACCAATTTTTTCAGAATTTTTCAGAGATATTCAGAGATTTTCAGTGAAAACTCTGAACATTTCTGACAGTTCTAATTTTCAGAAGTTTTAGAGATTTTCCGAGTTTTTTATTTTTATTGTGTTGATTTTGTTAGAAACTAACCAAATGAACTCAAAAGTAACGGGAGAGATTGTGTAAATATAACATGAAAACTGAAAGAAATTTGGAAAAAAATCTAAAAAAATATGAAAACTGAAAAAGTGTTTTTTAAAAGTTTGAAATAAAACAGAAAAACTAAAAAAATCAAAAAACTTCGAAAAAATTACAAAATCCAATATGTGACTTGAAAGCGTGAAACAAAAGTTCTCCAGGCGTATATACCAATTGCGTCGTCTCATCCAGATCTGATTCGTCTCATCGAGATCTGTAAGTTGGAACTGTCAGAGTTTTCAGAGATTTTCAGATTTTTATTTCTACAAGCGACTTTGACTTATTTCGAAAAATTAGATAAACATTCAATAAACCACACCAATTCAAGTGATCTGCGAAGAGTCCTGCGAAAGTCCGAAACCGGCGCGTAATTAGAGTAATCCCCTTTGTGAAACAAAAGCGTTCGTTGTATCGTCGGAGAGATTACAGATCCGGCCATAGCATCGCGCAGATGGCGTAACGCGCGATATTTATTTTTAAGCAAACAAACACTTTAATGATGAGATCACGCGACTGGTACGAACGTTCGCTCATACATTCGCAAATAGACGAACGAATGCCTGTGCGTATACAATCGTTTCTCAGATGCGAACGGAAACGCGGAATTAAATTCCGAGCCCTCGTGCCGTATTGTTTTTTCGCGTTTTCTGCCTGCGAACTTTTCATAACTTGTTCAAGGCTTGTCAGTCAAACGTCGACCAATTGTTTTCGTTTCCGATTTAATACATTTTTTCTCCGTTCATTCGAAGAACCGAATCGTCGCCGACAAATAACCGATTGTTTTATTTAATCGTCGCAATTATTGTTTTTCAGACAACGCGATAATTCGGCTGGTTAATTAGCGAGACGCTTTTTTTAAGGAATCCAATCTTTAATTGTATAATTAGTTGAGTTATTTATTGTTGTTCCACTGGCACGTCGGATTCTAAGCGGATTAGGCGTTTCTGGTGACTTTACCAGGCGAAGCACTTCTACTGTTTTTTCTACTAAAATGTCGTGAAATGGGACAGTTTTTGTTGTGCAGGTAATACTTTGAGTCGGCGACTTTCTGGCTTAAGGTATCGGCTGGGAAGATGTCGAAGTATATGTTATTTCAGATTACTTTAATTTGACTGATTCACTTTCGAACGAAACGACGGCGGATTGTGAATCACTGATCTTTTTAGTATTTTAATTTTGAATAAAACGTCGCTGTTTGTGTTGGTATTTTATTTTTGGACCTTTTCGTATCCAGAGTATTATACAATAAAAATATTGGTTCAGCTTATAGAAATAACGTCGAAACACAAAAAGCCGACATTTTTTACCGCATTTTGTTCGCGTTCAGTTTTCCTGTCCCGTTTTGATTTGGAGTAGTGTTTCGTTTGAAAAGAAAACAGTTGCGCCAATGGAAATACAGCCCATTTTTCAACACTGATTAAAAGTGTTACTAAGTATTGCCGATTCTATCGCCGGAAATTCCTTTGATAATCATCCGACGGAAGTAGAATTGAAACAATAACATTCGATTCGCCATTTACAGTTTTTGCATCCAAACATCGATTCGAAAGTTTTCAATAAGCCTGGCACCTGTGTCAAAAGTCTCCATTTCCTTGTCCTGTTTAGAGTAAAATGTGATACTAATAATCGTATTTCGAATAATAGTGTACAATGTAGTAGAGATGCATGACTAATAATAATTTTGTTCACACAAAACACTAGTTCATTACGATACACACGTGTAGAGACAACTATAATTAACTCGTTTTTGGAGCAAATATTTAGAGGTTAGAATTCATTTTACTAAAAATATGGTCTGTCTTATTTCATATATATAGACAAATCATTGTACACCTTTTTCTCATCAAATGTGGTGATTTATGTCAAATGAAAATGAAAAACGATATTTCAATTAATAGAAAAATCAAAGGATTTCACACTTTCTTCAGTGTGAAAATCTTTGATGTGGAAAATTCTGGACATCAAAAAGTATTGACATTTTCACACTTTTTAACACCTAATTTTAATAGTGCGTAATTTTTAGTAGACGTAAGGTCCCAAAATATTCGAATAAACTAATTACCGAAAAACGTTTCAATTATTTCTGATCATTCTAACCCATACTGGATGTTTCACTGGTATGTCCCCTTAAGACTCCCCTTTCCACTTCTATCATTGTCGTTCATTGCTCGCAAAACCGTATCCTTGGACAGTTTCGCCGGGCAATGTTGATCCTATCCTTAAAACCGTTCACCGCAACCGCGTTTATTTAAACTCGCGCCCTTATCGGCTTAAAGACAACACGCGATCCACGAAAGCTCATCATCATCGCGTCGCAAACAGCAAACAGTTAAAGGCGCAATCGATTGCGATACAGGGTCAAGCTTGACGCGCGGCAAATACGAGGTGCGAGTGGGTATCCCTTTGGTATACCTTTCGCACGGAGCGGTTGAAGATAGAGACGAAGGCGGCGACCAAATTGAATTTGGGTTCCGGCCCGTGTTTAGATTCCTCGCTGGTTGTTTAGTTTGGAGGAACAAAGAAAACATCCACGTGTTTATTCTAGCCGACGCTTTGCCCCTTCCTCGCTCCCCTCCCCGCTTCCTTTCCACTTTTCCTTCGGCGCTCTTTGTCCGCCGCGCTTTTTTGTTTATAAACACCAACAAGACACGTTTCGCGCCCATACCGCGTCGCCATTTATTCCGACGAAATAACGTCCAATCATTTCTCCCGGCTACACGTTCCCAGGCAAAAGTCGATGGCCCTCGGCGTAACAGTTTGAACAATTGTGTACGACAATAAATAAAGAAACGCATTCCGAAAAGTTTATGTAACAATTTCGTAAATTGAATGATAAATATATTGACACTGATTATGCAACATGTGTACCGCCGGCAGGTACACTTGTTAACATAATAAACGGGCCATTGAAATGGTAATTAATATTTCTGAAGCATCAATAAAAGTTATATTCGAGCGCGCCGCCACCGGGCGCTGTTTTTGCCAATATCGAGACAAATATTTATTAATAACGGGAATGCAACGGTTCATGTAAAGAGCGCCCGGGAAAAAGAGCCGGGTCGAAAGAAGGTTCGCTTGATTTATTTACAATTACAACGGACGCGGATATCAGTCGCTAGTTTGCCAAGTATGCTGTTATTGTTTTTAATCAAATCGACGTCGTTTATTGAAATTTCGCGTTGCAGCGATGGCAAGCTTTCCAAGACAGGCGCTTTCCATCATGCAAATGCACCGCTTCTTGTTAACGTTCAACATCCTCTTTATTGTTCCAATACTTCTTTTTTCGGACCTTTCTTTTTCGACCTGTTTGCCGAACAAATAGAGATGTAATTGCGGAAACAACGGGGATATTGAAATGTACGATATAGTGGAAAGTAGACTGATTTGGATAGAATTATTGCTAAATTTGATGGAGCACTTTTAGTGACTCAAATCAATAATCTGAAAAAAATGAAACAAAAAGTAAAAAATAAACAAAAAGATCTCAAAATTGTTTTATCTTTACTTATTTTCATATGAAGATCAATTAAAGTATTTACTGGGAACTGTGTACTATCATAATATGTGTAATATAACCAAAATTTAAAATTTATTTTCTATAAACATCTTTAGTTTAAAATAAATTAAAAATAGATTCGTAATGTCGTACCAGTATTTCAAAACTCACTTACAAAAAATACTATCTGATTAAAATATTTTCACCCTAAATTAATTCCTAATTTAACTAGAATTCTAGCTAAATCTGCCACACCTAATTTCCGTCGAAATCCGTCGAAATCGGGACTTTTCCATGACCACCCAATGTCGAAAAACGCGTTGCCGCCGTCGATTCGTCGACGAAATTTAAATAGTTCGAGCGTTCCCACGAAACCGGACGGGGCAAAGCAAACATGCGATGTTTGTTCTAATTTCTTGAGTGCCAGCAGCATCTTATTTAATTTGGCCGCGTGTTTTTCTTCTTAGTCACATTATTATTCCGCTAATAGAACAGGAAGGACTCTCGGTTCATTTGTTCCTTTGCGTGGCGCTTTCGAGCGACGAGTCGTGTCTCCGCAGCGCCAGAGGACGCAATTTCCAAAATAAACGATGAAACGCGGCTCTGCAAATAATCATCGCGCGTGCTTTTAATTAAGTTCCGGCGTTCCGTCCGAGACTCCTTTCTTCTAATCCGCAAAACGTCCCTGAAAAAGGAGCGACGAAGACGACGAACCGTTCATTATGTTGCTAAAGCTTTGTCGAATTGGCGCCGAGCAAATTTGCCGGCTTTGCTTGTACACAGCCCCGATTCGACAAATCGTCGGCGTTCAATTATTTTGCTTCGTCATGGTACATTGACACGTTTGCGATTCGTCAGTTACGTTGTTTGGGGCTCTTTACGACGCGCTTTATTAATCCGGATTCTATTAAGTAATTAGCAACTTAGCAAATTAAGGTTTTGAGAGAAAGTGGGAGTATTTAAATTCAGTAACAAAGAAAGACAATTCTTAATGTCATAATAAAAAAATGATTTGAAATTTGCAGCGATTGGTAATTCAGTACTTCAGTGTTTGCTAGAAAACGAAACTATTGAGATGTGTATTAAAAGCATGACGATTCTAAATAAAAATTGAAATTGAAATGAATTGGTGAAATTAGCAGCAATTAGCAATTTAGCAAATTAGTGTTTGCTAGAAAAACGAAGCTATTGATATGTGAACTCAAAGCAAAGCGGTTCTAACTGAAATTCGAAGCTGAAAAGAATTAGTTGAAATTAGCAATAATTAGCAATTTAGCAAATTAGTTTTTACTATAAAACGAAATTATTCAGATTTAAATTCGAAGCAACTCAATTCTAAATGAAAATCGAAATTGAAATGAATTATTTCAAATTAGCAGCAATTAGCAATTTAGCAATTAGCGTTTGCTGAAAAACGAAACTGTTGAAATATGAATACGAAGCAATACGAAGTTGACTAAAATTCGAAATAAGAAACTGATTTAAAATTAGTCATGTTTAACAATTTAGCAAGTTATTGGTTTACTAAAAAACGAGACTATTAGGGTTTGAACTCGAAATAAGACAATTTTGACTGTAATTCGAAATTGAAAAAATATATGAAATTCATTGTAATTAACAAGTTAACAAATTAGTAATTGCTAGAAAAACGGAATATTGATTTGAATTGAATGTAACACCATTCCATTCCAGACGGGTTTTTCGGAATTAAAAGAACCGATTATCGCATGATATTACGCAACGCTCCGCGTAGAATGAAATTGAATAAAATCCCTAAGAGCACCATCCAGTTCCATCTCCAGTCGGCTTATCGCGCGTTTATTTGTACTAATTGTGTATAAATTTGTTTACGATAAATAGTCGCCTAAATTTAATTATACTCATTTTTCCGGTGGGTAAATGTGCACTTATATATAGATCACGTGTCTATAAATAATCACGAGGCACATTATAATTAAATCGAGGCGAAAAATGATACTCCGAAACCCACCGAACGATCTAAAGTGACTCATCCTCCCAAACCTCGAATTCCAACGAATCGCAACAGTTTTTCTCTTATCGTCTGGCTCTGATTTTGGAAATTACACCGCAACGTCGCGTTGCGCGTGTGACGTCACACAATGGGAAATCGTGATTGCTCTTTTCGGGTCGTGTTTAGCCATTTTTGAACTCGTGTACAGTTGTTTCAGGTGTGCCAAGGTAGGAAGGCTTCGAAGTTCACTGATAATGTTGACTCAGCGCGACACGGCTGTTTGGCCGCCATTCTCTCGCCAGTTATTTCAGGTGTTACAGAAAGAATCATACTTTTGTCAACAAGCGCTCTCCCGTGTTGGTACGCAAACCGACCTAACCCCGAAAAAAACTTATCTAATTTATTCGGTGCGACGCGTTGTTGACGCTCTATTATTTCGCACCTTTCTCGTATTTTTTCCGCAGCGAGAAATGTTTAAAGCGTGGACGAAATGAAACAAAAAAATGCGAGCGAAGAAAATAAAATCGATAAGCTTCAATTCCCTCGAAAAAATAGAGACCGTTGTATCGCAGAGCAAACACGAGCATAAGGCCGATAGGACCGAACTATAATTGTGTTTAAATAAAGGGGAACAAAATAGTAACCGCGCGATGTACAATCGATCGCCCGATGCAAAAGTGTCGCGTGAATAATGCAGCCCGATCGGTCCTTAGTCTGCGCCGGAGGCAGGTGGAAGGTCGGCGAATTCGATTCGTGAGGTTACGACGGTTAATAATGCACGCGGACGCCTCCTCGTCGTCCTTTTTGACGAGCGGATTTGCAAGTAAGAAGCCGACACGCGCGACATCTATCATTCACGAATCGCGCGACTTGTTGCGAATTTGGCGCTGATTAAATTTCATCGACGGTTTCGCTAATTTCATCCCAACGTCGAGTTTCTCTGGCGAATTTCGAGCCGATTTTTCGTCGTTTTTAGGGTTTTGCGACAAAGAATTGTTTGCATATTTTGATAGTTTGAGATGAGTACTTCAGTGTTCTGTGGGATTTGTTAAAATCCCACACAAAAGGGAAAAAGATTTACTAAAAGTAACTGAAGGTAAAAAGTTGCCACTACGGTAGAGTGGTAACGTATCCGCCTATAACCGCCGAGTCGGTGGTTCAAGTCTCGTTGCTGGCTTACCGAAAACGTTAATTTATTTTCTAAAAAACTGAAGGTAAACTAAAGGTTAGCTAAAGGTAAATTAAAGGTTTTTTTAAAGGTAATCTAAATAGTTATAAACAATTTACAAGAGATTTAGTGAAGAAAATATTTATTAGTTTTCTCCAACAATTGATAGTACATCGATACTCTCTATCGATATACTGTAAACTATTTGAAAAAATATTTCAATGTAATCGATTGGAAAATACCAACTTTAATCATTTCGTTAACAGTCAATTTAATTTAATAAAACAAATAGTTTGACGCGAGCGTCGAAATAGACACGAATCATTATCTATATCGGTAATATACGATAAATAAAGTGTTGTGATAAATAAAGCGTGTAATGGAATACGAGCGATGATTTTGCAAAAATAACAGTTTATAAGTAACCTGGGATGTGAAGAGCATTTTGCAAAATAGTCCAGTCGTTACTGCTTTTTCTGCATTCATACTTTATGCATTTATTTTTTGCATTTGTCTTTCAAAACCACTTTTTCCTTTGCAATAAAAAAACTGAAGTAGCAATCACATCCTCTTCTCATTTCCCTGTGATTAAAACCAAATTGCCTATCACCTGCTTGTGCCCAACAAAACGGCCGCCCGAAAAAAGTCGGGGACCACGGATAAAACCGGTGAGAATTCGGCTGTCCCGCTTTATTCGTTCCCCCATTACGTCTTAAGAAGGATCGTCGTGAATACTTTGATTCTTCCGCGGGAAATCCCCTCCGGCTGACGTCGCTCAACCTCGAGCCGCGAGTGCGTTTCGTGTGACATAAAGCCCGACTTTTATTATTTGATAAACCGCCCGGACAAAATCGAACAACTTCGTTTCGCGCGGATCAATGACCTCAAGCTAATCAGGGTCATCGACTCAAGGTCAATCGAATTTCGCCACGAAATTTTCGCCAAAACATTGATTTCCATTATCGGATTCGATGGCTGGGTTTCTACGAAATAAGACGATTTCCGTAATTATTTGCGGAGGAAAGGGGGTCGCCTTCCGCCATTTTACGACCGAATTCTTCTTCTAGTTGTGCACTTTTATGTGGGCGTTAGTCTATGTAAATGCAGTTTAGCGGTGTTTTGATCCGGAGGTCGCCATAAAACATTTGTTTCGCCCGGCAATTCGGGCTGAATTTCAAATCAGGATTCGCTTTATGGCATCGATGTCGCCGTCGCGATACGCAGCCACCGCCATCTGCTGAGGTGTTCGCGATTGAATTATGAGATCAAGGGAAGTCAAGGTTATAAATATGCCCGCGAAGATTCGGGAATTTTTTATAAACTCGGCGCTTTTGCCACATTTCAAGAGTGAAAGGAAGTCGCTACTCTCAGTTTTGTTTAAACACCAAATTTTGTAAAACTTTTTATTTAAATAAATTTTGAATTTTGATCAACATAAATTTTGAATTTTGCTCAACTATTTAAACAACAAATTTTGTTTGAGCTGTTTGTTTAAACTTAATCTTTAAATTTACTTTTAGTAGATCATTTAAGTGATTGCACTGGATATGCAAATTTTGATATTGTTTAAGGTTCAGTGAGAAAAAAATTAGGATTGACCGTAAACCGAATAACGTAAATAAAACTTGTTTGAAACTACAACGTTTCTCAAAGACCAAACATAGTTAACCGACGAACGTTCTCAATTCATAACGAAATGACGACTTTTTCATGAAGATCACGTTACACTTAGACCTGTATAGATTTACCGTATAAAATGAGTCACGTTTCACGACATCAAGAATGTCGCACAGTTGTGTAAAGATTTGATTTCGGCATTGCTGATTTGCGCGATTACGAATTTAGTGCAAACTTCGAACTGATTTAACTTGAAATTCCCCCGACCGCACCAGATCCGGAAAGCGTTCGCGCACTCGTAAACCACTGTTTTCCGGTGGAAATTCGATTTGTGGTTTATTTAGATTTCGGATTCTTAAATCCCGAGTCGAGACGTCAACATCCGTTAGACATTCAGTAAAATCTCAAATCTAGCTCAAGGTGAACACACTACTCATGAGTCACAACTGAGGTTAGGTTTCCTTTCAGATACCATAGCTTCTCACTTTTTATTTTCCTCCGACCAAACGAAATCAAAACGTCAACCCAACGTTGAACTACGATTCTATTAACTTCTAGGTGTTTCATTTAAAATTATTCTATAGTTTTTACATGTAAGATAGAGAAGAACAAGAAATCTTACTTTGTGGTCTATTCCACCCCAAAGATGAAAGTTTTCAACAAAGTCACGTTGAATTTGCTAAAATAAAATGTCTGTGGTAAACTAGATTTGGTATATGGTATAAACCAGATTTCGCAATTGGTTAGGTTTGAAAACTTACGATTCCATTAACTCACAGAAGTTTAATCCCAACAATTATAAACATTTTCATGATTGACCGTGGAACATTAAGAAATCTTACTATGCATTTTGGGGTCAATCTGAACCCCCACTCAAATTAATCTTGATCTCGCTAAAATAACATTCCTATGCTAAAAAATTGCAAAATCTTTGGCGATAGGTTTGGTCGCAATTACCTGATCGTTGGTCTGTTCCTGGACATAAGTGGGGGTGTCCCCGTTGGGGGTCGTCGATGCGGAGGGTCGCTGAGACGTTGACAAGTTTATCGCGCCGTCTCCGTCTGTGTCATGATCCATCATGCCATCGTCCTGAAATCACAGCACAGACACATGATCCGGTAATCCAAGTGCGCGTTCGATTTCGCTCGCGCGAATCGCGTGCCATCGATCGGGGGTCACGTGGCCGACACGTCGCCGCGAATTAGCATTTCGTCGTCTAATCGCGCGGGCCTAATTCGAGGGGGTCGGGTGCGCGCGCGACGCCGGAGTGGCGAGGACTAAACACGAAAACCGGCAACCGAGCGCGCCGCTCCGCCGGGGCCGTAGCTTATTGTGTAAATATAAACAAATAACGCGCGAGAGACCAACCAACAGGCCTGCTTTTAGCCCTCCCCGGCCCCTCCTTGTCGCATCTCGCGCCCAACGCCGCTTCCTCCTCTTTCTTTCTCGCCGGCTCTGCCGACTCTCCCCCCACCCCCTCCGGTGCCCCGCGCAAAGTCCCCCCTCCCCGCCGCACGAACCGGCGGCCCCGCGTCTACGGGCACTTACGCCGGCCTATGCATCATCGCGTCACGCGTTCCTGCCAGTCGCTTGCTGTGCCAGTCGTAGGCCTGATGCTGGCTCGGGACCGTCGCGAGGATGAGGCGGTTGGTGACGCGTTACGTGCCTTCGGCTAGAAACGTGTATTCAGTCAGAGAACAGTTTATTTGTTCAAATAAATGTCGTATTCGTATAAGAACCTATTAGATATTGTATTTGGGTCAAATAATTATTCATTTATTTAAAATAAATTTCATTTGTTTTAAATAATTTATTTATTTAAGTCAAAGTAATCTTTATTTCTATCAAATGATAAATTTATTAGGTTCGTGTACGTATACGACATTTATTTGAATTAAATAAACTGTTCTCTGAGTGCATATTTAGCTATACTTATAGCAAAATTGGAATATACACCAGTATGAAGAAAGTAGCAATATTTTATGAGACACTTTGCTATACTTAACTGCAAATTCACATATAACTCTAGCAAAGAATACATGAAATTATTGCAATGTTCTTTACACTGGAAAGTATATCTACATTTAGCTACACTTATAGATATATATGGTTTATCATTGCTCTTAGTGTAGAGTAAAAAAGGATTGAGTCGTTTATCGGGAAGTTTCAGAGTGGGAAAATGATCGTTTTGATTCAAAACTATTCGAAGACAAAAAGAGCAGTTGTTTTAGACTGAAACGAATTCCATTTACGTCAAAAGGAATCTGCTTGAATGAAAATGTTTTTTGTTTAAAAGAATATTTTTCTGAGTGCTCTAAGAATTTCGGTCAAGAAGTGAAACACTTAGAAAAATATTGATTTTGATTTAAAATGTTATGTAATAAAAAAATGTATCTGTTTGTTCTGAAATGAATTCCGTTTCGAAACAAAAGGAATCGTTTTCAGATAAAAGGAATCATTTTCAATGAAAACAACCTAGTGAGAAATTGCCAGAGGAGCAAATTGCCAGTGCTGAGCTAGTACTGGAATGATAACGCTAGAGTGTCAGAGTTGTCAGTACTGGGCCAGTATTGGAACGATAACGTCACGTCAGAGTACTAGCGTGCTAGAGCCTGGACAGTACTGGGATATTTGTGTGTTAAAAATTAAAAAAATGTTTATAATAGAAAACAATGAAATGTTATTTCAGTTATGGTCACCAATACTGTCTCACAAATCGTATTGCAGCATTGAATGCAGTGCTGAATTAGTATCGACAACTCATACAACAGAAAGAACAGTTCCTCAGTCTTGAAAGTGTGCTAAATCACAAGGAAAATTAGTATAGGTGTGCGTTTTTTTGCAATTCCGGTTCTGATCAGGTGTACGAAATTCAGGTCGATTCCGAGTCGGGATTTCCAGCAACGGGGTTTTCCGGGAAATCCCGGTGTTTCTGGGAATTTCCGATGTTTTCGGGAAACTCCGAAAAACATCGGCTTTCGTTGTTTTTGTCCAATTTTTGACCAATTTCGAATCATTCTCATATTTTGTTCAATGGGAAACTGCCGCAGTATTGAAACGGATCTATATTAGTGGATTATTTTTTCTAGCACACTACAAAAATACTGCAAAATTCGAGTACAAATGCTTGACATCAGTTGCAAGTATACTTTAATTTTAAATAACAAGTATACTTTAATTTTAAAGGAGGACTGTGAAATTACAATTCGATTGTAGCTAATTACAGTTCGCACTGTAAATGTCACAAAGACAGTTCTGACCTCATTTAAAACCATCTTCGTATTTATGTTTGAAAAAACACATTTCTTCCCAGTATATCTGCGAATGCCACTTGAGGTTACTCCATCTTTGATTTCTGTGTTTCTTTCGGAAATAGCCTTCCAATTATTTAAAATTAGTTACAAAATTATGAAAGCTAAGAAATATTTTTTGTTGACATTTGAAGGAAATCATATTGCAGACTTTTATTGACATCATTGCTTGTGAAGAGGTCTACACTGCAAGATCCAGGCTTCTTATTCTACAATAATCAAGAAAAGATGAAAAAAGGGGTCTTGAGAATTTTTTTGCGAAGTTGTTACCAAAAATGCCGAAATGAGAATACACAGAAAAAAATGTTATTTAGGGACAGCATGAACTCGTATAAATTTGACATGAACATTTATTTTACTGAATTTGAGTACTGAATTGGAGACTTTTCACTGCTAACCGGAAGCAGACTTTCTTCTAGACCATTCAGAAACAGAATAAAAATGGATCAATGAACTCGAAAATGGGACAGTTTTATCAAGTTGTTTGTGATAAACTGATCATGATAAATCAGAGAATCGAGAAAAAAATTAAAAAAATGTTTTCCAACAAGAGAAATCATTGAATACAATTGAGGGTTTCGTAAAGAAGTGATCAAGAATTTCCTTTTTAATTTTTTTTTAAATTGTATTGAAAGTTGAACAAGTTAATACTTGTTAAATTGTTAATCAGTACAATGTTTTTCAAACTTGAACAACTTTCTATCTGGTTGTAGATTGTACTACAGGTACGAAACGATTTAGTAACATTTTAATCACAACTTTTATGCTTGGAAACGAGTTATTGTTTTTATAGTGATCGGAATACGAATATTCAATTATAATGGAAATCTCCATTTTTTAAGAGACTTTTTCTAATTTTAAAAGAGTTGATATTTGGATTTTTAAGTTAAATTTTATATGAATCTAAGAACAAGGTTTATGTCGATAGAAATAACTGAGCTTTTTTCGTCTGGAATTTTGGCTATACATTAATTGGTAAATAATTGAATTTCGATCTAGAATGATAGCGCGTTTTATCTTAAATAATTGGAGATATTAAAAAAATTCTATTCAAATGATGGCAGAAGAGAATTCGTATAGTTCAAAGCTAGTTCTGTTGATATAAACTAGGCCATTTATATTAAAAAAAGATTTCTATATGTTCACGTTCATACAATTTCATGTTTATTTATGTACTGTTTAAAAAAGTAGAACTATAAAAAATACATAGTTTAAAATGAAACTATCATATGGAATAATATTAAAATTAGACAGGTTATTATAAATACTTATTGGAAATCTATATAACATTTTCCCACTGTCATAATAAACTAGTTTGTTTAAATTTTGTTCACTCTAAATTATAAATATATGGAAAAATTCTTTCATGGGAAAAACGGAAACAAAATAATTTCGCCAAATGTTACAATGTTAGTTGCTTTTAGTATCTCAATCTAAATTTGGTCTGAAATTTTGTAAGGAATCTTGAATTCAATTGTTCTACAATCAATGTACTATTAATTTAACTTTAACTTGGTTTTATTACGTAACACATTTCTTACTCTAATATTTCCATACACTCTAATTTAGAAAACCATAATTGTATTAGATTCGTGGAAGTGATTAAAGCGTTGATGTCGTAATTACCTTATTTCCTATTAATGCGTTCAATCACACTATTTTAAAATATTCATATTTTAATTTTAGATTAAGTTTATTGAAAAGTCTTGAGAAATTGTAACAGACTTAAAAATTACCTGACTTTTGTATAACCAATAGTGACTTATTTTGTTCTGTTTCTCTTTGTTATTATTTATTATTTCTTTTGTAAATTAATTATAAAAGTTGTCGACTTTCTGAAATCGAATCTCGAATTTGAAGTTAGAGTAATGTTAAATCTTATTGGCTTGATTTTAAGAAATAGAATATATGTTGTCATTGGGATAGTAGTCAATATCAATAGCTAAGTAACTGATATAGAACCATTGTCATATCATTGCTTTATATCAACTTGAGATAAAACACTTAACTTTCAAGATTTTTATATATACATATACTGTGAAATTGTCACAATATACAATATTTAACGTTTCTTCAAAATCATATTATTTCGGTGCATTTTCTTCTATTCAACAAATATAACATATTAACATAATTGTCTTTTAAATCTGTATTAAAAGGCCCCTTCACGAACCTCTAGATAATCCAAATAAAAACATTGAATTTTAATCTTGTCAAAATTTTAAATTTGAATTAATTCCTTCCAGTTTGTTTCAAAATAAAAAACTTAATAAAAAAATTTGTGTTTAAATGTAACATTATTCATAATTATCAAACTGCACTGATGTTGTTAATTTTTTTTATTTAAAAAATGTATAATATCATTACACAATTTATAATTTTGAATTCCCAAAACCAATCTTCACCTTTCTCAAATAATGAGTTACCATTTGACCCTAAAAACGCCCCACACTACCACTAAAACACACTACCACACACTCTCACAACTCAAAACCGGCCCGAACCGCGAAGCGCGCCACACTGAACTCAAACTGGGCCGCAACACGAAACAAAACAAATGGTTTTACCCGTTATCAGCGCCGTTAAAATAAGTTATCGAAAAAACCAAATTTCGTTTCCACTATAATTATCTGTATATATTAAATATCGATCGCGCGATATCTGGTTTGGTTTTCGTCGAATGATTTTGGCATTTAAAAATAATGCGCGCGTAAATAAATGCGCCGCGTGTCGCAATCAATCCGTCGACAAAAGCCCGACGTTCGAGATGACACTTATCGCGAGGCACTTCGGCATTCAGCCATTTCCGTCGCGCTTTTTGCGCGAAACCGACGCGAGGTGCAGCCGCTGAGAATGAACAGACCGTCACTCGTTTCCGAAATCATCTGTCACGCTTTGATTGCCGCGTCCATTAAGTGTCACTTGTTTAGAAAGCTTTGTTTCCCGGACACGTGGAACAGAAAACTCGCGAGATAAGATACCGTCGCTACGAACGAAAATAGGCCTTTTTCGACAACTGAACCCGAATAACCCGAACGTATGAATGAACTGACAGATATTTTCTTACCAGCTGTTTTCATCTGATAAGGAGGTAGATTTAAAATGTAAATTTAAATGCATTTCCACAAAGTACATTTTTGTATTTTGTGGAATTTTTTTCAATTTTTCATGATAATTTAAAATTTTTTTATTTATAATAAAACAATTCATTTTATAATTTTTTTTTAATGTATTTGAAAAAATTTTTGTATAATAAAATAATTACATTTTTTATATATAATAAAACATTAAAATAATGTAAATATAGGGCCAGCATTGTGTAAACTTTTTTTGACGATTGCATGATAAAACGTGGTGAAACAGTACTGCTGCTGTTTGAGCGTTAATACAAAAAAGGCGACGATGGTAGTGATTTGAAAAAAATGGCCTGTGAATGGGCCGAATTAAAATGAAAAAAGAGGCTCCCCATGATGGCGCATTCCGTTGAGGAAATGCAATCCAACTCCAGTCCTATGACAACAAAACTCGAGGCAGAAATAGATGCAGCCGGCTTTCTTGGCTTGTGTAACCCTTATGTACCAAATATGTATTTACTAAATAAACAGCAAGCCTTCGGGGAACCTGTACATTCTCTCTGCGGTCGAAAAATATCGGCCTCAAACATCTGACATCATAACGCGGAGAAATTCCAAGTGCAAACACACTTTTTGTTCGGCTTTCCAACAAATTATTTTTCGACGCGCCGAATCTCTTCGTTGCGGCCATTATCGAGTCGCTTCAAATATTTTTATTCAATTAGACGAAACGCTTTAGATTCCAATTCCGTTTGTATTTTGTTCTTGAAAAAGTAATTATTTATAGATAAGAATAATTCGTGCTCGATATTGAACGTCGGTGCTAATGTTTGTTTTAATTTTACATTTTAATTTTTATGTAAGAAGTATAAATAGTTTAATGGCATTTTTTTCGACGGACGACGCAATGATGCGATTATTCAAACAAAAGCGGATAAATAGTTGATACATATTTTCTTAAGTGTAGACGGTGCATATTACACCTCGGAGCGGACTAATTCGAAAGACGGAGATCGTTTTACCAATCGAAGATAAGCGCCAACTTATCGAACTATCTTAATTGAAGCGTAAACAATTTATTTTATTATTCCTCGCTCCGCCAGGGTACGTTCATTTAGTAACAATAATTGTTACTAAATGAACGTACAAATAAACGCGAATCAGTTAAAATTCTTGACGTTTTTTTTCAATTTTACATAGGAGAAAATATTCCTCGTCCCAGCGTTTATTGTACAATTAATCTCATTTTCAATAAATAAGGTGCATTTCATAAAACTCTACAACAACAAATATTAATGTTAGTGTTTTTGAAATTGGCGGGAAAGATAACTCAAACAATATTCATTCAAATTGCTTCCAGTAAACGGGATAATTAAATTTTATTCTAAATGAACCGGCATCTCTAGATAAAATAATTCATAATAAATAATTTTTAGGGCCCTCTAAATTGAAAAAAAGGATGTAATTTCGATTTTTTTTGTAGCTCAATTTTTAATAACAAATTATTAGTTATTTTTGGTTCAGAGGTTCATGTGGGATAAAATACGTTTAAAAAGAAGGTTCCCGCCGATTCGAAGTAATGTCTTGAGGATATCAGGTTTGGCGCTGGATCTCAGAAGAAGGACGCAAAGTATGATATCAAAAAAATGTATACAAGTTAAGAAAAATATAATAAAAACCGTGGCAAAAAACTAAGGTTGTCCATTCTTTTGCTTACCCCCAGAAAAAAAAGAGAAACGTCGATTTTTTAGGGAACTGCAAAAAATACATTGTCTAAAATCGATGAAAACTGTCAGGATTAGACAGCGATTGTCAGATGCTTATTTAATCCTGACTTTTTTTTCAGTGTGCACTCGGCATAATGCATATGATTTAATTCTAGTTAGAACATTAGAAGCTGAAATAATGTTCGTTTTGTCTTACTTGTAGAATTTTATTTCGTTTATAACAGATCATATTTATTAACTTCTAAATTGTAGCAACTTTAAAATCATAATGTAACTCATTAGATTGTTATTGCCCTCATGCTAGTAAGTTTAGCAACACAAAGAACCAAATACTATACTTGCTCAAACATTCGTTTTTGCATTTTAGCACATTTATCAATTAAACGTTAAAGTAAAATCTTGTTAAACGATAAACGTTAAGATTTGAAATGTTTCATATTTGTAACAGGATACTTTTAGCTAAAACGTTTTGCAATTGTTTTCAGACGAAATGGTAATGTAACGTTTACCACTTTAGCATCTTTAGATTTCGAATAGTAAAAATACTATTTCGGCAAATGGAAAGCAGACAATTTCAGTGTATAATATTACAATTTCAGTGTATAATATTTGTGAAAGCACAATATGCTAACAAATATGGCTAACAATTTTTAACTAAAATGCTAATCGTGCTAGAAAATTTAATAGCCTGCATTTTATTAGCACCTTCAGAAATGTGACAGTAAAAATTATCTTGCTAAATCAGTCATCCGTACAATTGCAACGACTGCTAGACACAATTTTTTTCGTTTGATTGAAACATTTTTGGCTAAAATGATAAACTTGCTAATACTTCAATTTCTTATACATTTACCTTTAGCATTTAAATTTATCTTATTTTAAATTTATCTTTAGCATTTAAACAGTATAAAAATAAAATAAAAAATGTATAATATTTGAATTTGTGAGCGTAGAAATTCAGCTAAAAAATATGGGTAAAATGCTAATCGTGCTAAAGTAATTAATTGTATGTGTTTTATTGGCAACTTAGTAGTAAAAGGCTATCTTGCTAAACCAGTAACCGGTAAAATTGCAACGTCTATAGAACGTTGTCTATAGAACTGTTTATAGAAGTACAATTTCTTTTAAAATGTTTGACCAAAACATTTTCAGCTACAATTCTAAATTTGCTAATATTTCAATTTCGTAAACTGCAAAATCTATAGCATTTAAACAGAAAAATAACGGAAAAAATTCCATTATCCAGTAATTGTAAAACTACAATTCCTGCCACAAATGTTGGTTCCATAATGTTTTGCTAAACTTGCTAAAGCCAAAAGAGCGAAACGAGCGTGATTCCAGGGATTTCGCTTAATCCTGCCCGGCGCGTCATCATAATTACGATCCAATAAAGTCGCAAATAATTAATTGGCAACTGTTGGCCCGTTTTTGCTAATCGGGGCTTGTTTTCCACGCGCTTATACACACACGCTCGTGCGCGCGATAAAAAGGATTAGCGAATTTCCCGTCCGACCAATTGAGTCGCGTTGTTAGGTAAGACAGCGGCTCGAAAAAGCGTCTCGCCTCGAAATAAGGATAATACGGGGTAATTTGGTATGAAAAGGACAAGGACGTATTAAAGCGGCGAGCAGATAAACCGTGCCTTCTCTACATACTCGGGCGGCCTCTCTAAATAATAAACGAGCGGATTTGGCCCCCGCGCCGCTACATAAAAATACTTGAATCTGAGAAATTAGCGACGTAACGGGTCGCCTAAAAAAGGGCCCCTGAAAGGGTTGAATTAATGTCGCGATAAATATATGATTTAAGGTGGAAACGTTTGCAACTCCGGCTAATTTTTTATCTCGGCGACCGCGCTCGCCGGAAAGGGTTTTTGCCTGGAGAAAAGAGGACAGAAGGGGGAGGCAGCGGGCGGCGCCGAGCCGCGCTTATTTTCCTTTTTTCGCGTAATTTACTACCGGCGAAAATTTGAGTCGACGCGCTTTTTAATAGTTCCGCGCATAGTGCGGATTCCCCTTTTTCCGTTCTGTTTTCGAAGGAACCTTTTGTCGCGCGGCATTTTGTTGCGAGGGCCGTTCGATAACACGCGAAATTATATCACGGGCATTGTCGCGCGGATCCGTTATAAATGGCCGCGTTTTTCCCGACCGCCAGTCATTAGTTGCATTGTGCCGCCGAGTTGTAAATGACGCGGCCGAATCCCCCGGCGGATTAGCGCCCAAATTCCGCGGCGTTTCCTTGCCCGGAAGACAAATTGTCAACGCGCCGTAATTCGTCACATTTTTTGAGGAATTTCGAACCAATTTCGCCCGCGCCATTTCGAGGATCGCGCATTTTGCGGGGTTTTAACGAGCGACATTTTGTAACCCGAAAAACGTTAATCGATTTTTAACAGTCTTGCGCGGTACATTTTTCATGCGAGTCGCTACGGCATTTTTTCGCGAACCGCGAATCGGGTGAATTTGCCGGTTTATTTATTTAGGCGACCGATGACGAAATGAAGAGGACTATTTTAGGACAGATTATACATTTAAGTTGGACATTTTGATGAAAAAACAGAATAAACATTTAATAATCGAGATGGGGATTCTTTTTTCCACAATTTGTTAGTTTTGTTAGATTTGTTAGTTTCGTTAGTTTTGTTAGTTTTATTAGTTTTGCTGTGTGCTAAATGAAAATTTGATGTCACGGTATTGCTAAGAGTCTAGTAAAATCGTCGAAAGCGATTAAAATGATTCCTCCAAAAATAAATCATTTTAATCAATGATTGATTTTTGGAGGAATCATTTTAATCAATTTCGACATTTTACTAGACTCTTAGCAATATTGTGACATCAAATTTTCATTTAGCACACAACAAAACTAACAAAACTAACAAAACTAACGAAACTAAAAAATCTAACAAAACTAACAAAACTAACAATTCAAATATTGCTATAATTATAGTAAAAAATTCTCTAAAGTTTAAGTACACTGATACCAGACGAAGTTTGCTAGAGTTTGCAAAAAACTGTTGGATATAATTTGAATACAAACAGGCAAACTGAAAGCCCGGTTTAAATGCGGTAAAACGATCTGAAGGGTGGACATAAAAGACGCGTTTTGATTGAAATTATTAGCGACCGCACGGTATACGCTGAATGCCCAATAAGATTTAAGATATTTCGTAGCAGTTATGTCATTGTGTAGAAATGGCCATCACAATGACCGCTCTTTACAATTCCCAAGCTCCTTAAATTTCCGAGTCAACGAACAGCGATTCTCTTAATCGGACTCAATAAACCGAAGGCGGCGCAACCCCTTCGCTCCCTCCTGTCAAAACTCCGCGACACTATTTTTAAAACTAGTTTCCGAACAAACGAGGAGAAAAAGGTATCGAATGATTCCCACATGTTTGCCGCTTCGCAGTAGATGATGTATGACGTCAAGGCATTCGTGTATCTCATTTATTTTGTACACACGGAATGAACAGGCTATCCCAATTTGTCGAGTAACAAAACCAACAAAACGCGAGATTTTCATCTATCCATACTGAGGAAAAAAGTCGAGCAAAAATTGGTGTTTAAACAGTCGCACAGGATATTAAATGCAGTGCAACGATGTTATTGTTAAAAAAACTTTAGCGTTCTGTTGAAATAGAACATTTTGTTGTTTAAATGTTGCTGTGCACACGGGTTATTGTTTGACGCGTAAAATCTGGCGTTTTATCGGTAAAAGTTATTGGGAGAAATGCATTAAAATGATTTAGAAGGATTTTGGCAAATGCAAGTGAATGTTTAGTATGTTATTTATGATAACACTTTTATATGAGTATTTATTCATATGAGTATGAATAAATAACAATAAGATTAACATTGTGGATTCCTTCGTTTTTTATTCAATACTTCATTTTTCTATATTGAAATATTTTTATTGTTATTATATTATATGTATATGTTTATCAGCTATAAATGATAGGATACGGTAATTAAAAAAGTAAATGAATATCGATATGTACCAAAACTGGTATTTTAAATATTTAAATTTTAGAGAAGGTAACAAATGAATGTTGGGAAATGTTGTTCCTCTGTTAAAAATCCGGTGCGAATTTGACACTGCGGAGAGTTACTTGACTCCATTCGGAGAAAAATTGATGAATCAAAATTTTTCTCATTTATTTCCTATTTTTTGATTGGGTTTCACTTCAAACGGTGTTAATTTGACCGAATTGACATCGGATTTTTAACTGTATTGTATTTCTTTCTGTTTTTTTATTAGGCAGCACCTTTTACGATAGTGAATCCTGAAAAAGGCAGGAAAACCACCAATTTTGACTCTGTCTTTCAGAATGAAAATATTTATTGCCTTTTCATCATTAATTGAACGTAATATAAGACAAGTATTATTTTTTAACGTCGATGCAATTGACGTCATAAATATTACAACATATACTTTAATGTTCTGATGGCAATGTAGGATAAACATAAATTCGTATACGATCAACTTTTTTAAGTACAAAAAATCCTGTTTGAAACGTTCATCATAATGTTGGACTTTGATTTTATCATTATAATTTTCCAACGTACATTTTAATATTTTAAACTCTATTTCTCTTTGTGTAAAAGCCTAATTGCAGTATTTACGCTCAATTGTAAAATGGCTTTCAACATACATATCTCGTCTGAATTACAATTTCAACATCAAATACCGTTAATATACACGAAAAAAGTGTACTGGAATTTCATACTGAGCCTATGAGGTATATGAAAAATTTCGATTCACATGTGTACATACATGAAAAATGCTCACGTAAAAAATTTTCTTATTTTCATCTACAGTCAAATAATTATGTATAGTTTTAGTATACTTTTTGTTAATAGTAAACCTTCCTCCTTAAGGTTGTACAGTCACGAAGGGAGGGGGGGGGGTACTTAGAGACATCCTCATATGAAACTTACGGGAATGTGGGCATTCCCGTGTGGAAAATGTTTATGTTTCTATTTTTAATAATATCTGCCAAACTAGCGATGCAAAATTATTCATGTTTGGTACTAGTTACACCCATGATATAACCAATAACATATCCAATTTGTAAACGATTCCTAATTCTTTTTCCGGTGTAATTCTGAAATATGTGCGTCAACTTCCCGTAAGAGCACCTGTATTTTTGGGTAACTTTAACAATTTATATCTCATCTTGTAGCAACACAATTGCGTTAATATTCGAGAAAATAAAATTATATATATAAAAGATTAATCATATTAATCTTTACGTATGTAAATTTTCATTAAATTCCTAATTCATACGTATCGTGACTGCATAACTTTAAAAAAATGTAAACATACTTTTTTCAAGGGAAGTTTCCAACTCCATTGCCCCCTTCCCCTTGATCTTAATAGTACTTTCTTCAAATTCAGAAGTATCAAGGGTCGCGGCAGCGATCCGACGAGGCAAGGTTTTTATTTAATATTTTTTCTTTTTTTTTGCATTTTTTACCATTTTTTCAGAGTTTACTATTTCCAGTAAAATTTTACATACCGCTAATTGCTAATTAATTTCTAAGCACGTTTCATCAATTCTCTTCCATCAAATCCAACCAAAAATTCCAGTCTCTAAATCCACACTAAATCTAGTAAGTTTCCGCCATTCCTTCCCCTGTAAACCTCGCAATTTTTCTCGTTCTCCAAAGAAACCTTCCCTTAGGTTCGAAATCACGACATCCGCCCCCTCCTTCCCGGCAGTGATTCATCAAGAAATTTCGCGCGCAGTCGACTAACAAGCGAAATTAGATGGCGACGTCTCGAGCACGCACAATTGCACCGGTTTGGCGCTATTGCCACGCATGTCGTGAGGCGGATCCCTCCGGGACCACAAACCCGGTGTTCGCTCAATTATCTTTGCGGGCTGACGCGGGTGCGAAACGAAACGAAACGAAACGAAACGTGGCTCAAACGTGATGTTGCGACCTCCGTCGTGACGTCGGGTATCTCGGTTAAGTGTGTGGAAGGAACAGCCGAGCTTGCAGCAAAAAGGGTCAGGAAGCGTTGTCCCCCGAGCGGCCGGGTTCCGCCGCGTTGGCACTTTTTGGATTAACCGCTGGACATTAGAATACGGAATTGATATATTATGGTCCTGCGCGGCGCCACGGCGTACAGCCCAACTATAACTCGGACCACCGGATCCGAATACGGACGCGGCTGCACACGCTCTTTAGGCATGGCTGCCCGTCGCGTGCATCCTTCATCGCATTATCTGCTCTCGTAAAACACTCTTTTATAGGTTGCGATAGGCCCCCTATGTCCGATGCTTTATATTATTACTCGGGCTTTCACATCTTTTATACCCCGACCAATTTCAATCGCAGTGACGCACGCGCCCCACGCATGCGTTCGAGAAGTATACAAAGCAGGAGATTTTGTTATTTTTGGGGGGTTCACTGCAAAAACAGGCGTCTTAGTTTCAGACGATTAGATTAATGAAACATTTTCTCCATTGCAAACATTCGCGTGAAATGAGAAAAATGATATAAATATCAGAATTCGACTGTTGAGGTAACTTTGTCATAATGTCAAGTTTGACATTCCTCGTTACTAGAAAAAAGTATTTTTTATATTTAGTCTCAATATCGATATAAGTGGCTTCGACAAGGGCTGTAATGAGATTTCCGAATTTTTTCATCCTTTCCCACTTCCTATGACTTATCAGATCACGGCAGAATTAGATCTTAACGCGGTTATCCGGGAACTCGTGCGATTCAACAAGCAGGCGACACCGAGAAAATGTTGACAGTCGAGTGTCGTTAAGAAACGTTTTCTGTTACGCAAGAAAAATAGGCAAAATAGTCTCACAGCCTTATTTTCAAAACAAAAAGTAATTTTTGAGTAAATTTCGATTTACTCAAATACCCAAAAAATTTTTACAGTAATTTCTGAAATTGACGATAACTCAAATCCAACTTGGCAACAGTTGTCTTTCGCCTAAATCACCATCTGCCAGCCATTTGTTTCCATCTTTTCCGTCCAGAGTCCTTTATCACAAACAACAAAAATATAGCCAACTCATTCCGCAAATTCCGAAACTTCGACCATCGAGTCTATGTAAATTAACCGCAATGATGAGTCGCCACTTACTATTGGTCATCCGCAATAGCGTTTCGCTTTTGTTTCCCCGGCAAGAAATAGCGCGGACAAACAAAAAACACATTAGAAGATTAGATTGCGGAACACAGATAAGGCTCGCGGCAATAAAGCGTATTTATCTTCACGTGCCGACATTCGATAGGTGTAAATAATTCAAACATCGGCTCATTTCATAAAGGAAGAAAAAAGGAACGCGGGAAAAGCGTATCAGCAATTAATTGAAACGACTAATAATACCAATCATAACGGCCATCTCCTTTGCTCGGAGCATCCGCAATTGGTTTCAATAAGTAACGTCCGTCTATTTATGTAACCGATAATTTCATTTTGACATTTTATTGACATGCCACGGGGGAAATAAATCGTGCATTGATTTATGCCGACTGAATTTTACTTAGCCAATAAATTTAAAATAGTACGTCAAAATTATATCGGCGAAATGCCCGATAATTCGATACGCGCGAAATGACCAACAAAAATACCGCTAATCCAAACGCTTCTAAAATAATTTGCCCGAGCAATGTCGCATTAAACGAATCGAGTTAAAGCACAAATAAAATTCGAAAGCGCGTAGCGGTATCGGTGACATGCATTGCGCGGCATTAATAACACTCCTCCCGATCCCCGACATAATTACCTCTGTCAAAGTCACCGATTAAACAAAAGCTGCTCGAAAAAGTTTCCTTCCTTCGACTGAAATAATTATTCGATTCAACCCATTTTTTCTTCCGACATTTCACGTCAACGGGACACACGTTTTTGGAGAATTTTTGCAACCGATTTCCGCTTCAAGAGGTTTTACTTATAAAATCGAATTTGTTTTGATTTTTTTTACATTTCTTGACTCCAATGTTGATTCAATATGTAATTCTGTTCTGCGAACGTATTTTTCTTGTTCTTGAACATATTTAATTTCACATATATGTTGGAATTGCTTTATTTCGCGATAAACTAAACATCAATGTTAGGTTAGCTAGTCAGGTTAAGATTGCTTTTGCAATGTACGACACTTTGCGTCTGAATTAAGGCACTTTTCATTAATTAAGACACCTGGTCTTGCACATTTTTTACAGTGTACAGAAACTCAACCTTACCCTCATCGTCATTACGATATCATATTTTAACAGTTGCAATATCCATACTATTCTTTACAACACAGTGCTCTAAGTGGCTCTCTTGCCAGACCACCCCTCCCACTCTTCCCACTCGATTCAGATACCAGACCGATTGTTGTTGATCCAAGCGAAGATGACTTTTTACGTAACGCGTTTCCGTTCGAAATTTATCTCGAGTGTGATTAAGGAAAACTCTTGCGGGAATATACAAGGGTGGGCGATCGAGGGTCGCCTCGCCGTAGGAACAGCTAATGGTCTCTGGTAGACATTAACATTGACAGAGCAGTCTTCGGCGCTTATGTGAGCGAGGCGTTAATTCGACTTTAAGGCGACTGGCTCGGCGCGCTGGTTCTCTTGTTAGCATACTTATCATCGACCCGTGGAATTAAGTGAGGGAGAGGGGGGGGGTCGAACTGCGAAAAGAGCTGAGCGTTCGAGTGACGAGAGCGCCGGGCTCGAACGCTGTTGATAATATCAGATCGAACCGTCGCAAGAGCATTGGCTGCCGGGCTATTGTCGGAATAATGTTGATTGGATTCAAGACTGAGGGCATTAATCTGCCTGCTTTTATTATGGCCGCCCGGAAAACCCATTGGTATAGCTTTTTTCCGACGACGCCTAATAAACAGTCACCTTTCCCGATAGTTTTCCATTATTCGGCACTGACAAACGAGGCTCTTCTGTCGGAAGAGCAGCGGAAAGTTGCGAAACGCTGATGAAATTTCTTGCCGGCAACTATTGAATTGGAGTACAAATCGAGGATGACTTATTTTCGGGATTGTCTGAGAGGGTGATTGGTGGTGGGGGAGGGGGTGTTTTAAGGTGGAGATTGATTGTTTAGGGGTTTTTGTTGTGGCTTCTGGTGGGTTCTGCATTGCTAGGAGGGGGAGGGATAATTGGAGAAAGAGTTGGAGAGGAGTAGGGTAAACTGAAAATATGTTGTATGATGTAAATTTGTACAGAGAAAGATCGAGTTTAGACGGACGCGAACACTGGATTCCGGACTTAGAGGGTATAAATGTGGACGTCAATACG
>JABFPB010000467.1:0-38064 GCA_022817645.1 Ceratoteleas bidentatus
ACGTTTCTAAAACGTTTTCAAAACCAAAAACGATTTTAAAACGTTATGCTCTATTGGGGGAACTTCCTAACACTCCCTCCAAGCATGTCAGGAGGTTCGGGTGGAAATTCTGCACCCACATCCTCTCTCGCACCAAAATACCGCGCTCTCCCCCTCCGCAACTTTTCCCACCTCCATTCATCCTCGCTCGCTCCCATTCAGCTGCATTCAGCCAGCTTCCGTTCCTCTGCTGTTCGTCGCCTCAACTCCCCGCGGCATCCGAACGGCCCTCTCTCCCCGGCGGCCTCTCTCCCGCTCGGCGCTCGAAAGTTGCGCCGCCAGGCCGCCGCGCAGTCGGCCGAGACCCGCGGTGACGACACGTCGCCGCCCCCCCCGCGCTCCCCCCGCTGGCAGCCCGCGTCCTCGCCGCCGTCGTCGTCAAGATGGCGAGGTCGCCCCCGACATGAGACAGCCGTGGGTCCGCGCGCGCCCCCCACGCCCCCTTCCGGGCCCCCTGTAGACGCCTCAGCCGTCCGATCAACATTCGTGGCAAGCGGACGGGACGACTGCACCACTGCGCCGCTCGGTCGGTAATAATGGCACCTGTGCGTGGCCGCGATTCGACTCGCGTGCAGGTGTCGTCGGGCCGCGGCGGTTCCGTCGTCGGCCGCGTGTGAGCGACGAACCACGAGCACGACGAGACGCGCCGCGACATGACGTGCGCGCCGAACCCGAGGCGCGGCCCTTTCGTGCCGCCGCTGCCGCTGCTGCTGCTGCTGCTGCTGCTGCTGATCGCGGAGGTACCACTCTTGACAGATGGACGAAGCCGCTCGCTTTTCACGCTGACCTACTAATGCTCGCAACAAGTGTTACACAATTCATTACCCGCGGCTGTTTAGAAATTCGCACTTTCGCGGCCGACTGATTTTCGGCCGTCGAGTTTTTGCGACGCTTTTTTGTCGGCAAGGCGCGAGCGCGCTCGCCGGAGACGAGTTTTGCGATGGGTGTGTTTTGGGCAAGTGTGGAAATGGGGGTGGGAGATTGGATGGGGTTTGACACTTGCGAGTTTGGAGGGTGAGAAAATACTTGGTATTGAATGTGAGAGAGTGATTGAAATGCACTGGATGGTTGTTCTTTTCGTGTGGAATGTGGGGAGTATCAAGGAGAATCAAGGAGAAGTTTGATATACTGAAATCCGTATGGTTTTAATGGATTGTTTAATGGATTGTTTTTTTAACATTTCTTTGGTTGTGTGAAAAGTTTATGATTGAAGCTGCAGAAATGTGATTTGTGCAGACTGGAATGGAAAACTGGACAAGTTACTTTTGATTAATTGGCTTCTAGTGCAAAGCTGAAAGTTGTAAAATTCAATTCTATCAAACTGTCATAATGAGACAGACTCTTAATAATCAGTATTGTTCCACTTTAATGTATTTTTACTGGCTGCAAGTTTAAAAAAAGTTAATATTTAACTGTATATTACAACTCATATATAATCCATGCATGACCTAAATATGATCCATGTATGTTTCATATTATACTGATTATTCCGAGTCAGTGCTATTATAGCTTTCATTCAAAAAATCTGGAAGAACATGTTTTTCAACATTATAAATAATGTTGCTGAAACCCATTCCTTATGGGGTCCTTTCAGTTTTCTTCATTTTCATAAATTTTAATTAATTCTAAAAGTGGAATATCAGCAATAAACTAGAAAGTCAAGCTTAATCTATTTTCAATGTTTCTAATTCTGTTCAAATCCAGAAATATTATTTTGATCAAAATCACTTTCTCTGTAGAATAGAAAACGATTGAAAAGAATAAATATCTGAAATTCTCAATTCTTTAGCTTTCAACTTGTTCATTGCCATTCCTGTAATATAATTTTTTTAAACTGACTCTGATTGCCAAGTTTTTACAGAGTAGTCCATGATTCTTTGACAATGCATTTTTCTTACAATGTAAAACATTTTAATTTTATAAAAAAGTTCAATTCATACACATTTGTTTTAATGTAAACAAGAAAGGTAAAAGCATATACAATTTGTCAAGCTACAATGCTCTATCAAAGTCACAACTTTTTTTAATCTACAAAGTTTTTAAAACTTTGTAGCACACATTGAGAGTTGTAAAACTTAGCTTGTAAATACCAAATCAAAAAATAGCAAACAACCAGCTGAGCAAAAATTATTCAGGTGATTATGTTCAAATGTTGTTCCCACCTAACTGAGACTGATTTTTGAGTTTCAGGAACTGGCGGAGTTACTTAACTTTCTAAATATTCAAAAATGCAGGAGTGCGTAAAAGTGTTTGATTTGAAATGGAGATTGGGAATGAAAATCGCGGTCTAGTGAATGTTAAATGTTTTCAAGTGATTGGTGGTAAACAAGCGGAGTAATTTTCCAAAGCGTTGATTTGGATAATATCTTAGCAGAAGTGTTGACGTTAAGGCGAATTAACACCGGTTGAGCAGTAGCAAATTATCGTTAAATTGTTCCGCAGTATTCGGAGTTATCATATCACATTTACATGTTATTGTCCATCAGGCAAAGTCACTTAATCCTTACATAATTTTTCTGCATATATTATTTCGTTGGAATATGTCAAACCTAATAAGATAATGAACATGATAATTGCATAATGCCAGTCTGAAAATCATAATTTTGCTGTTGTCGTGCCACATTGCTCACTCATTGTGTTCCCAAATCATTCAAGCGACGTCAAACTGTTTGATTGTTTCGCATTATTAATTGCTCCAAGCGCGATTTGCATGAGCTGATTGGCTTTACAATGACGGATGGCTTTTACAATAATTTTACACTCGTTCGATGTTGAAATGATCTATCGCAGAAATAGAAAGTGTGAATATTGTGTGCTTGGAAGCGGACGTCTGGAAGCCTATTTTATTTCCATCGAAAGCCGGAAAAAGTATTTCGGCTTATAGGCAGTAAAAAGTTACAAACAAGGCATGTCTGCTGCATGTTGTAACATGAAGTGTTGCAAGTCCGAGAGTCTTATATCACATTGTGGATGAATTTGAACATTTGCTTTACCCGACAATGACTTCTGTTGTTATTCAATGGCGGAACTGAAATTTGCTTTTCGCCACCACAAATATATATACATACATAGACGTTTATAACATCTAAAAAACATCCCGCAGTTGCAAAATGTTGGTTTCAAAATCAACAATCTGCAAGGTGTTTATGGTACAATGATAATTATTCTAAAAACTGCATTGTGCAAACAACGTTTTTGCATTACAAAATTTGCTCGTTTCCCCGAGAATCGTAATGCTAATTAAATATCAATTTACCCTCAATGCTGTGGCAATGAAACTTCCTCGACTGTAAATACAAGTGCAATTAAGTTATCGAAATACAATTAATTAGCGCATTGGGCTTTGCAGGTAACAGACTCGGCGGATTTGGCCATCGAAATTCCAGGCAACTTAAGCCAAGGCGACTCTTGGTACAGATTAGAGTACACACCGAGTGTAGGGACGCCGAATTCCAATACCACCATTGCGGCGCGAGACATTGGCAACGTTATTAAATTCAGAAACGGGCTTCCGGGAACGAAGTACGAGTTTCGACTGTATTACAGTAATAGCACACTCCACGACTGGCTAACATGGACCGCCTCCATTATTACTGGTACTTGGACCGCTTTACCGCATCCGTTGAAATCAATATTGACCCGCCAATTAACTCGGTTCTCAAATAACGCATTCGACGAGAAATAGGCTCTTTATCTTGAAGAAATCAAGTCTAATTGATTTCTTGGACAAATAAGTTGTAAAGTCTATTGCTTTCTAATGAACCTAGATAAAATGTCTTGTATTATATTACAAGACTAATGTGGACGTTGATTGATGGTTTTAATTAGTGGGTAATAAGGTGGATAATTAGGCGGGTTTTATTTAAATATGGACTCGTCGTTTCAGCCCCAGACCCACCATCCAATTTGACGGTATCGGTACGAACTGGCAAATCTGCAGTGGTTCATTGGGCGCCTCCGAGTCAAGGAAACTATTCCGGCTTCAGACTACGGGTGCAAAACTTCAGCGAGATCCACAAACCATGGACGAGCGTGATATCAGCCGACGCGACGTCTTACTTCCTAAACAACCTCAATCCGGGAGCCACATACTCGCTTCAGCTATTTACTGTTCTTGACACTAAAGAAAGTGTTGCCTACACAAGTCGAAATTTCACTACAAGTACGATCTCGAGTTTCAAGCAGAATTTTACAATGAAATGCCGTTGCTATCTGAAAATTATCAAGGTTGCATATCTGAAAAACATGGAATAGTCAGGGAAAATTGTGGTACTGGAAAAGAGAATTTGGTGGATTTTAACAAATGAGAACACAATGTAAAAGAAATGTGTAATCTGTTTGCAGGATTACACTTTCTTAATGCATATTTTTATACAGTGTAATATGATAAGTTAATCTCGTTGCGAAATAATGAGTAAAAAAGACAATGTATTAATTTAATGTTTGTTATTGAAAAAACATCTCAAATGCATATTTTATAACATAAATTAACATTTTCAACATCGTTTTCACATAATTTTAATATTTGCCACAATGATCCGGAAAAAGCTAGCACCGAAATGGCACTGCAAAATATAAAAAAGACACGGAATTTTGCATTCACATGTGGAAAATGACCGTGATTATTCTCCAAGCAAAAATTGTTTTCATAACATTTAAGATTATTTTATACGCTATAAACTCAGTTCTGGAAAATTACGTGATATAATTTCAGTTGCCTTATATCATGCAATTTTTATAAAGAAAACATAAAATTCCAAATCATGTAAAATTTTACCTTAAAATTGTACAATTCCCTAAAAATCGCATAATCTTATACGATATATAACGTATTTCGTTTTTTTACTACGATTTTACAATATACTATAAAAGATACATTAATTGAAAGTTACTTTAAGGTAAACAATAAAGTTACTCACTGGTTGTCTCACTCTTATTTATCAGGAATAGTAATTGCATAATCCTCAAACTTTATTTAATTTTCAGAACCCAATACGCCAGGAAAGTTTATCGTCTGGTTCCGCAATGAAACCACTCTGCTTGTGTTATGGCAACCGCCGTATCCAGTCGGAATTTACACGCACTACAAAGTCAGCATCGATCCCCCGGACGCCGTCGAATCTATCCTCTACGTGGAGAAAGAAGGAGAACCCCCGGGTCCCGCGCAGGCGGCGTTTAAAGATTTAATCCCAGGTCAGCCTGGGACTCAATTTGCCCGAAAGCATGCCGAAATATAATGCATCATTCACCAACTATTTCGCTTTAGCAGCAGCCAGCGAGATTGCTTGCGAAACTGCTCGACATTCGATACGCCTGATTAATGTGACGTATTGTTCCAGGACGCGCATACAATATCTCTGTCCAAACGGTTTCCGAAGATGAGACGTCGACGCCCACGACAGCTCAATACCGAACGGTGCCTTTGAGGCCATTAAACGTGACGTTTGACAAAGCTTCCATAACGTCTACCTCGTTTCGGGTGATGTGGAGTCCTCCCAACGGCACCTCCGAATTCGACAAGTACACCATATCTCTCGGCGGCAATCGTAGATTCACTCCCATCACGCGAAGCATCAACGACGAGACGCGATGGGAGTTCAAAGATCTCGAACCGGGCAAAACTTACCAAGTCATTGTCAAAACCGTATCCGGGAAAGTTACCAGTTGGAACGCTAATGGCGACGTAACTTTGAGTAAGAACTTTTAAGGAATATTTTGAGAGGAATCAATGAAGTGAATTGAATGGAGGATTATAAAAAGTTCTAAATTGAAAACATAAGTCGAATGTTCCTTTTATTTTACAGCGTTTTACATGAAAAAAACCTTTTTTTAGGTAGAAAACCACTGAAAAAATGAACAACTAAGACATTTTCTTGAAATAACTGAAAATTGTTACTGACCGAGACATGGTCACTTATTTCAGCATTCATCTTATTTAATTAAGGAAGAGCTATATCATGTGTGTCATTTAATCACATCTCGTTCCACCTCATTTTTAGAACCATTACCGGTGAAAAACCTAAGTGCCGTGGTGGATGACAAGTGGATGGTCGAGGTTTCCTGGAGCCCCGACAGCACCAGCACTCAAGACAGTTATAAACTGCAGTATCACGAGGTCGAGACGACAATTGGCGGGGACAGTAACATTCTAATGACAGACAAGACGAAGGTCCGTCTCCCATCATTAACTTGCCCCGCTTTCCATATTTTCGAACCCGCACGAGTGTATAATTAAACGCTCGTTTGCAGATCACGCTGGACGCGCTGTTGCCCGGCAGAAATTACTCGATCATCGTGCAGGCGATCAGCAACAAAGTCGAGTCCAACGAGACGATTCTGTACCAGGCGACCAGACCGTCTAGTCCGATAATCGAGGACCTGCGACCTATCGAAAGGGGTCTCAACGTTTCCTGGAAGAGCGACGTGAATTCGCGCGAGGACCGATTCGAGGTCACTCACAACAGAAACGACACCGGCGAGAGCGCCTCGACGCTCACCACCGAGTCGCACATCATGATCGAGGACCTCTATCCTGGCGCTGGTTACGAAGTTAAAGTCTTTGCCATCAGTCACGGGTTGAGAAGTGAACCGCATGGGTTCTTCCAAGCAGTATGTAAGTGTGGCGGAAAAGGGTGTAGGGGAAGGAAAATGGGATCAGGAAAATAAATTATAAAGAAATAAAGATAAAGAAAACCCCAAAAATGGCTTTTTTACTCAACTTTAATTTATGTATTCTATATTGTACTGAAGAAAGAGACATACAATTACGGAAACGTCAACAATATGGACTAATAGAGTCATATTTTTTTACTTTCTTAAGTTTAAGGTAATTATTGAAATTATCAGTAACCAATTATTATTATTGTTAAAAAATCAACTGATAAACCAGTTACAAAGTTTCGATTGAAATAATAAAAAAGGTATAATATATCAAGTAATGACGTGTGGTTTGAATAAACAGTTTCTCAGAAACACTATAAAACTGCTATGAAGTCATTATTTCATTCAACGATTCAATCGATTGCAAATGAACTGATATCGAACGATCCGAATTCATCTGTTCAAATGTTTACCTCGCAGTACCTCATCCGCCTCGGAACCTGAGCATCGAAAAAGTAACGAGCAACGCTGTATTAGTGCACTGGATTGCACCGACTGACTCGATATTCAGCGACTACACCATTCGCTACCGAACCGAAGATGATCCCCAGTGGGTCAAGTTGCCGAGCGTTAAAGACACCGAGGCCGAAGTCACTGACATGACTCCCGGAGAGAGATACATTATTCAAGTCAATACCGTCAGTTTCGGCGTCGAGAGTCTTTACCCGTTGCAAGTGAACCACACGATCCGTGAGTTTCCTTCGAAACCGGAACTCCGACACATTCGCCGTCATTCAGTTCGTACACGACAAATTCACTTATCCTTGCAGGACCTAATCCTCTGTCGAATGTGACACCTATAATCGACTCGACGAACGTGACTCTGGAATGGATCAGGCCGGAAGGAAGAATCGAGTATTATTCTCTCAAGTGGTGGCCCACTGAGAACCCGAGAAACGTCAAGAGCAAGAACTTCACCGAGAGTCACTACACTGAGGAGTTCGTCTTCAGTGACAGTACCGAACATGTTGAACGAGTTGTTATCGGGGAACTGACGCCAGGAGTAGAGTACACCTTCAGTATTTTGACTGTCTCGTACAGTCTCGTGAGCAATATCGCTGTATTTACAACGAGGACTAGTTAGTATTATTGATAAGGTTTATCAAGATGAAATAGCAATGCAGTGGAAAATTTCAGGGTGTCTAATAACCGGGGATTTTTTTTGTTTGATTCTGGAAAACTGGTGACTCCCAACAGTTTTTACTGAAAAGATATCTTGAACGATTTTTTACTTTTACGAACAAAAATATAAAAACTTAAAATTGATTAAAGAAGAGAGTTGATGGGAGTAAGAAAAACTTTATATTTTACAAATCTTAGAAAAATCTTTTCCAAGATTTGTGATTGGAGTATATTTTTTATGATTTTCCGTTGCGATACTATTTACTCTTGAAAGTCTATGTTTTTGAAGCAGGAATATTAGCGGAAGTCCATTAATGACAATTTATTCAACTTTTCAGTGCCTTTGATTCAGTCGGAAGTAGTGGTAGTTGTCGATCAAAACTTGCCAGACTCGTTAGCATTGCGATACACACCAACACCAATTCAATCTTCCCGGTTTGATCTTTACCGATTCCGAATCAGCGACGAAAAGAACACGACTAAGGAGCGTTACATTAACGATACTGACACGAAAATCACATTTTCGGGTTTGACACCAGGAAAATTGTATAACGTCACGATGTGGACTGTCAGTGAAAATGTCGAGAGCCGGCCATTGCTCCGACAAGACCGATTATGTAATTACTTCACATTCAATTAAGAACTTGAGTAAAAACGTCCCAATACAACAGAAAAATTTCAACTTCGTTATATATTTGCCGAAGGATGTGGAAACATTGTTAAATTCTTTTAACCTTTGGGATCAAATGGATTTTGTTTGAACTTTGCGATAATTACTTTACAATAACATTTCTCAAATTTGACTGATTTACCAATTGGATCATTTTCTATAAAACTATTTTACACGAAATATTTAATAAATATTTGTTGTGAATGAAGAAGAAATCCATTTCTCTCGAAATTTTATAGAGATTTTAAAAATATTTTCAAATTCTCCAGCCCCTAATTACCGACAAAATTCTTTTGCTATTGCAGGCATTTTTACTCAGTCATTTGTGTATGAGTTGACTGTTTATTAATGTTCGTTGATTGCAGACCCTGAGCCAATAACGTCGATCAAAGCCGTTGACATAAACGACACAAAAGTGACTCTGGTTTGGGACCTGCCTCAGGGCGAATACGACGCGTTCGAAGTTCAGTACATCAACGCAGACGGCAACTTCGTGCAGAACATCACCGACGTGAATCGCATCACGATATTCGATCTCAAGCCGCACCGAAATTACACCTTCACTCTGGTCGTGCGTTCTGGCACCGAGTCGTCTTATTTGCGGCGCTCGCATCCGATCAGCGCGAGTTTCACCACAAGCGAATCTTACCCTGGCAAAGTCAACAAATTCCACCCCACTGACATCCAGCCGAGCGAAATCAGCTTCGAGTGGTCTCTGCCGGATCAAGAGCAGAATGGCATTATACGCAAGTTCAGCATCACGTATGGCTTGGAGGTAACTCAAGAAGAGAACACTATTTGTGGACAATAAACTTACATAATTTGTTTACATCGTTGAATTTGAAGTAAACATTTTATAATCGACAAAATTTGAAGAAATTGAAGAACTTACTCATTCTTCAATAATGGCTGAATGAATTTAAAAATAATATTAAAAAATGTTATTAATATCTCATGGAACTAACTTAAATATAAACAATATTCATTAGTCCTTTTGAACAACTGCAATTTAATGAGGAAAAAGTAATACTGATATAAAAATATTGAATAATTTTTCAGTAATAAAAACCAACATTATTTCACGTTCAGTTTAGAAATACAATATATTCTCTTTAATCTATCTAAGTAAAATGTAATGCAAATATTTGTAGGGCTCGAATCACACACAGAAGAAAGATTTCCGACCTACTGAACTTTACGGCATCATAAAGTCGTTGATTCCCGGAAAGACGTACGTGTTCCGGATCCAAGCTGAAACGAAAATTGGCTTCGGTCCAGAAGTGACTTGGAAGCAGAAGATGCCGATTTTAGCGCCGCCAAAACCGCCGGTGCAAGTGGTGCCGACAGAGGTCTGTCGCAGCAGTACGACACTGCAGATACGCTTCCGAAAGAACTATTTCAGCGAGGAGAACGGTGCCGTAACTTCGTACACGATTATCGTCGCCGAGGATGACAGCAAAAACTCATCGGGTCTCGAAATGCCGAGTTGGCGTGATGTCCAAGCTTACAGTATTTGGCCGCCATATCAAGTAGGTTATCGCTTTTTACCGGTGCTTGTTTGTTTCGATTATTAGTCACTTAAATATTCGCATTTTTATAAATCAAATAAATCAATTTGTTTGATTTAAATATTTTTTTTTATTTAAATCTACATTTTGTATTGTTTACACTTGGAATGTTTTACTGCCAATTGAAACTTTGAGAACACATTCATTTAAAATTCAGAAATAAACTATTATTATATACTTAAGTAACGTTAAATTACTAATTATAATAAAAATATATTTTTATAAATAACCATTTATCTTGATTTAAATCAATCGACTTTAACCATGATATCCCTGATGAAAAGAAAACTGTACAAAACTTGGTTGTTTTAAGATTATTTCTTATTTGTTAAGCAGTATCACCAGTAACTAACTGACTTTTGATATCTTAGGTGATGGAACCGTACTATCCATTCAAGAATGGGTCGATCGAAGACTTTACGATCGGCATCGAGAACTGCGACAACAAGATTGGATACTGCAATGGTCCGCTAAAATCGGGCTCGACTTACCGAGTCAAAGTGCGAGCCTTCACTGCGCCGGACAAGTTCACGGACACCAGTTACAGTTTTCCATTGCAAACGGGTAAATAACGAATTTTTTAAGTTGCCTGAAAAGGCGTGTATTGCAGTTTGTGCACTGTAAAGGAAAGTGGGTTAGAGAATTAATTATACGTTGTTCATTACCATGCCATTCCAAAGGATTATTAGCAGCAGGTAACGAATATGCAAACATGACATAATTTGAAAGGAAAAGATTACGTTTGGTAGAAGTTTGTGAATATTTATCACCTTTTCCTGACGCTTACAAATGTTCTGCAGATAAAGACAACACTGCGATTATCGTTGGCGTGACGATACCAATCATCATGTTACTGACGTTATTGGGAGTTGGTTTATTGGTGAGGAAAAGAAACAAAAAGAAAAATCAGAGGAGAAAAACCACTGAAACTAGGACAACGGATGACTTGTCATTACCTGATAGCGTGATTGAAACTAGGTACGCTGTTCAGATCATCGGTTTAAGTGTTTGAGTCGAAATGTTTTTAAACCCAAGCAAAATCCGTCATTCGTTTGTTTTCAACGTTTACTTGAATCGCATTCGTTTAGAAACATTTTACAATCCAGCGAACATTGGAATCCAAATGATTAAACCAAGCCGAAAGAGGTTGATAATTTGCCATTCGCTCAGAAACCGGTTCTGAAAATGCATTATTCTGTTGCAGTCGTCCAATAAGAATCGAGAACTTCGCGGAACATTACCGGCTGATGTCTGCCGATTCCGATTTCCGATTTTCGGAGGAATTCGAGGAGCTCAAACACGTCGGACGTGACCAGCCTTGCACGGCTGCCGACTTGCCTTGCAATCGACCGAAAAATCGCTTTACCAATATTTTACCCTATGACCACAGTCGATTCAAATTACAACCTGTCGACGACGAGGAGGGATCCGATTACATAAATGCGAATTATGTTCCGGTAAATAATTTCTGTTTACAGACAAATTCAATTGGAAATGAATTCTTACAGGACACTTGTTTCGTAGATATATCAAACTAAAGTTTTATTCAAATATTTTTGAAAATACAAAATGTAATATGAAAAAAGTTCTAGCTATTAAAGCTTCTTAATCAGTCAGCTGTAGATATTATATTGAAACTACAATGTTGTATCGCTTGCAGGGTCACAATTCGCCAAGAGAATTTATTGTGACGCAAGGTCCATTGCATTCGACGAGAGACGACTTTTGGCGGATGGTCTGGGAGAGCAACAGCCGAGCAATTGTGATGCTCACTCGGTGTATTGAGAAGGGGCGGGAAAAATGCGACCATTACTGGCCGGAAAACACTATGCCGGTGTTTTATGGGGACATTTGCGTTACCATACTTAATGAAACGCATTATCCTGATTGGAGCATCACTGAATTTGTGTTGTGCAGGGTGAGACGGACATTCATGCTATTGACATTAGAAATTAAGCACAGAGCCAAATAGCTTGTATACTTTTTCATCCTAAAACTTGTAACGCAGAAGTTAGCACAAAAATGACAGGCAAAAAGTTAATTAAATGAATAAATGAGAACACACTTATCGGGGACACGAAATTAAGCTAATTAATTAAGGAACGATAATGAATGTAAGGCAATAAATTACGGCCGATAAAAAGATGAAATTAATAATGAATCGAACACGCACGGAAGCGACTGATAAGATAATTGAATGAAAATAAATTAATAATATTCGTCTGGGACGAAAAAGAGCCGAACATCGTTCTCTAAATAACGGTGACTAATTGGGTATGGATAATGTCAATATCAAATTAATATTTGAGTGGAAAGAAGACAGGTGGATACAAAGCTTGTTCGATAAACATAACAGGATAATACTGATAATGATATGAAAGTTTTACTAGACATGATAGTTTGTTAAACAAGTAGTGAAAATGATGTAAACCAGGTACTTTGAATGAGAATATTCGGTCTTTCCTTGGGAAATAAAAATCAGTCAGTATTTTTTTATTTTAAAAACAACTGACTGTTGTTTATTTCCCTTCTGTGTTATTTTGGACGAGTAATATTCGGGCCATTTAAAATGCATGGGCCGAAATGACACCTTCTGAAACGGCACCTTCTTCGAGCCAGTACTGAAACGGCACCTTCTTCGAGTCCCTCCTGAAACGGCATCTTCTTCCACCCAGCCATCCATGTCATACATTAACAAAAAAATATATGTATATAAAATGAAACTTTAATCATATTAGGGGATGTCTTTTTCTTTATAGGACATTTCACGTCAAATCGGTCGATGAAAAACCCAATCCATTCCGATTTGCTTGAAAATCATAATTTCTGTTATGATTTTCATGTAAAAACAAGTAGGAAGTCGGTTATTTGACCATAGATATGAGATATTTAGAAATAAACGTTTTTTACTCGCCGCAGGAAGCATTTAGCAAGAACATGTTTAATAATTGTAAATCTCGTAAAAACATGGTTCAACTTAGGTGGTTTCGCATAAAGGGAACTTGTTCTAACATTTCCTGCATTCGAAAGTCCAATTCTACGCCTTCATGATTAAATATAAGTTCAAAGGGCAATTTTTACGGTTTTTGTTCAAAAATCATAATTTTTTTCGTGCTTTCTGGGGAAATGATACCTATATTTTAAGGCAGTGGAAAAACCAGAGTGGGATTTTTTAATTTTGGAAAAATATTTCTCTATAAACTTAAATTAGGTTTTTCCAGAGGGTGTTTCTGACAAATGGGACTAAAACAAGTGAAACCTTTCAGATTTATAATGATATGACAATTGCAAGAAGCGCATGCATAAGTCTAACTTTATTACATTTAACCTTATTTTATAAGTTAAAAAAACTAGATTTTCAAGCAAATGTTTGTACAAACACTCTCAACAACTTTTATCACACTTGAAATTTGTGGTTTTATTTCAACATTTTCTCTATTTTAAGACTGCTGGAATTATTAATTATATTCCTCAACAAGATTCTGGAATGAAATTCTCAAGATTCGGCATTTAAATTTACAATTAATCAAGAGACATATACAGATCTGATCCTGTTATTGCAGCTCTATGTACACTAATATGTACACTGATATAATATGCACACTAATAGATTCTAATATGAAATCTAAAGATTCCATAAGAAACCATTAGATACCTATAAAAAACAATGTGAAAACCCACATAGATACAAATAGCTCTAATGGAATTTTTTATCTGGCATATAATTACTCGTTTTACAATAAAAACTTCTGCATCAACGAATCATCTTCTTCCAGAATGACGTGCAGCGCGCGATCCAGCACTTCCACTTCACTACCTGGCCGGACTTCGGCGTTCCCAATCCGCCGCAAACCCTGGCGAGGTTCGTCCGGGCGTTCCGGGAGCGAGTTCGACCGGATCAGCGGCCGATCGTCGTGCACTGCAGCGCTGGCGTCGGCAGGAGCGGGACCTTCATTACGCTGGACCGAATATTGCAGCAGATCCTCGTAACCGACTACGTGGACATATTCGGGATCGTCTGGGTGATGAGGAAAGAGCGCGTCTGGATGGTGCAAACGGAGCAACAGTACATTTGCATCCACCAGTGTCTGTTGGCTGTGCTCGAGGGTCAGGATACGGCGGTGTCGCCGCGGGAAATCCACGACAACCAGGGTTTCGAAGGTGCTTTCAACTCCGGCATTAACATTTTGTTTAACTTAAAGAAATTCATGAGTCCAGCTTTCGGCAGAAGCAGCAGGAAGATGGACGGACGTTTTGTTCGTCAATCTTTAAAGCATAAAGTGGCAAATGAAATTGACCTGGTTATTTGATGTCAAATTTAGGAATGAGTCTGAGTTCAGCCGAAACAGCTGAAAACACAGACACTACCGGAAACGAAAGATGATCCTCAATCTCGGAAGTTTGTCCCAAGGGTAATGTGGGCAGCTGTTTTGCCAGTTTTACACTCGTGCACGATTGAATGACGTTTTTGAAATTGCATTTTGCCGATCCTAGAGAAGAAACGATCAGTTCCTCCTAGGATTGAAGTCAACAGCTGATGAGAAATTGGACAAGCTTTGTAATTTTGGATTTTTCATATATAGCTAGAAAAAAATGCATATGTAGCTAGAAAAAAAATCTGGAAAAAGACAGTTGCATTTTCCATTTGATAAATCATAAAATGAATGTAATTTTAGATATTGTTTGGGAAAAAATTTTGCGCGTGGTATTAGAAATTATACTTCATGATTCTCGAATGCATTTTAACCAGTGTGGATTTGAAGCAAGTTGCATAACGTGTTTATAATTACAATGTTAGATATTAAGTAACTTAAATATATTCTTGCAACAATTTCGGTATCTTGCCTACTTATTGGGAAAAAGAAAATCTTTAATTACACAGCATGGGTTCAATTTAAAGCGTGCGTGCAAACGCTTCTGTATTCTTGCTCGTATACTGCTTAGGTATGGCTGAACTTATCATACAATGAAAAATGTATGAACGAAATTATTCCGTTTTTGCTGAAAATTATCTTAGATAAACAACTGAAGCTGAGCAAACGAAACTATTGCAGAATATTTTTTCACTTTGAATAGAGTTTAAAAAGTTGACTGAGATTGCAAGAGAGCGACAGTGTGTCATTACATTTGAAGTTACCAGAAAAGTGATTTAATAATGCAGCAATAGGTTGATATGGGAATATACATTTTTATGGATTTTTATTAATTTTACATTTATTCTGTATTGCTAGACATTGTTATTTATGTACAGTTTCATTTCAGACAGACACTTTTCCAATTTCACATAACAAACACAAATTTACAATTTGCATAAATCTTGATACAGCATGAAATCAAAATTACTTGTCTGAACTATTGAGTTCACAAAGTGCATGAGTACAAATAAATCAGTTTTGATTGATTCATCGATTGTATGCTGTTTCGATAGATAGTCTATGGTGAAATGATTTCAATACAACTTTCTCTTCAAGCAATGGCTTAAAATCATTCGAATTTATGTAATAACAGCATGACCCAAAGCGCAGCGCGTTATATTACTTTATTCTTTCTTTATCTAATAATTTCTATTCAAATTGTTGCTTATATTTTACATAATGGTTTTATTATCTTAACATGAAAATAAACTTTTGTCTCATTTTCCTTTTCATTATTTAATCGTTTCTTAAATACACTCGCCTACATTGCACACACGGCACAATTTCAGAGACATACATTATTAGACTGTGGATAACATGCAACTTTTTAAGTAGTAAGAAGTCCAGATCTCATTGGAAGGTTGTTTTTTAGACGGAGAAGTGATTCCTAATGAAAAAATACAAAAATATGCAAGTTTATATGAAAAATTATATGGCAAAAAATATGCAAATATGCTAAATATGTAAAACACACATTGTTTACGAAACACATTGTGTACATAACTTGTTTCATAAACAATGTACTTTAATTAATAAAAAATACGCATTTGCATATCATCCACAGTCTAATCATTAATATTTTGACAAAATGCCAGAAACATTTACTAAAAAATATGTACAGACTCTAAGCAAAACGAAATCACTACATCTATTTACTATACCATTGAAACATGTGACAGCATATTTTGCATGCGTTTTGAAGCAGCCATAGCTACTGAATTCGATTTTATTTTGTTTTGCAAATATCATACTGCTCAGCATGAGTTGGCCATTATTAACCGTACGTTTTTTCTTTTGCAGATGATGAAGGTATAGCCGAATCCGGGATGTGATTCGGCTGGACTGAAGGTGTATGAGGACAGTACACAGCAATAAACCACGACGTCCCGTTAATATCTTGTCACCTTTCATAGTTGTCGTGGTTTATTGCTATCATCTAAGAAGTCATCTACATATATACATTCACCCAGTCGCTCCAGGGTTGGAGCGACTGGGTGAATGTATATATGTAGATGACTTCTTAGATGATAGCTCTATTTGCTCTACTCCGCAAATAGAGCAACCCTGAGTCACTCTATTTGCGGAGTAGATGTACTATGTAATAATAGCGCCGCCTGGCGTCGAATCTTCCGTCCACGTGCCGTAATACTTAGCATAAGAAATTTATATGTGATCGAATGAAATGTACTTATTAGCCAAGGAATCTCATTAACTTCCGTAAGCATTTTAATTTATCCGTCGTTCTCAAAGAGACGCGTTGTGCGGGCCAATAACCGGGACAGTAGACTATTTAATTAGCGTAATATCGAGCGCCAAAGTCGATTGGGATTTCACAATTCACACAAGTCTTATTCCGTTGGTTCAGTCCTGACAATTTATATCTGTCATTAAGGTGGTCAAAATGTAAAAAAACTTGGAGAGTATAGGTACTTCATGAACACTTTTGCATATATTTGTACTTTACACAATTTCGATCATTGTATCACGTTTTGAACAAGTTGTAGCAGTACTGCTGGTCAGTTTTTGTAGCATCGTCAAAACTTTATATTAAAACCTTACTCTGAGGTATCTTAATAGCTACGAGAAATTTCGTAATGAACTATCAATCATTAAATTGAAATAATTTAAATTACAACCGTTCAGTAACGATTAATTAAATTAAAGTCATCGAAAAATGTTCATGTTAAACATTTTTAGCAGTCTCCTAGTTAGAAACATGACATTCATTTACTGAACTGTAATGATTCAGTATAAGTAATTAAAATCATGAGCGATAGGCCTGCAATAAAAGTTTAACGTTGTTTGGATTGCTGCATGTTAAAATAGCGGGGATTATTTAATGATTCAATACAAGTATTCTAAAATTCGCTATCAAAACATCGCGCTGAGTAAATATCGAACTTCGGGTTGATCGATCGTAACCGATTTCGCTCCTTGGAATAGCAGCTTTGAGATTTTTGTGCAGTTTCGCATTCAAAAAATTATAGAACTTAAGGCTGAAAGTCTTTCGTTAAAATCGTTGATATATGCAGTTATCAGCTCTTCATAAGACTTCATGTGGCTATTTGTGATAATCGTGGTTTTACACTGGAAATTTATATACGTTTTACACTGGAAATTTACTATGTAAAAACATATACAATTTCACAGTATAATGTACATATAAAACGTACATCTTGTACTCTGATTTTAGAATCATAGAACATAAAATATGATCTTACATTTCAACTTCACAAAACAGTATTTTGAAATATTAAATTTCAAAATACTGTTTTTATCAAGAAAACATCAATGTACTCAAACCAATATTACTGATTTGATATTGAAAAAAAAGTAATCTCATACATAACTTCTCATAGTTATTTCGTATTTAGCAGATCTGCAAATTGAAGTAATTTATTTTGATCACCTTTTGCAAAAATAAGGATTCCCTGTGTATCTTCATTGGATTCAAGGATCGACCAGTAATAAGTCCCTATGTAAGTTGTACCTAACGTTACGTGTAAAATCCCAATCGCGCGGACTGTTTCTATAAGCGGCTTTTCCAAAACGGCGTAACAGTTTCTGCAAAGCGAGTCGCACTTACGATTTCGTGGGGACTTGCGGATTATTCAATTGCAGGAACCAATATATATACACACACATGTGAATAGCGCGTATCAGCATCTTCCATTAGGAATGTAATTCGAATATACCATTGCTTCGTCGCAATATGTATTTTTTTATCAACGTTTAACAAGCCAATATGGTGCCGAACTTGAAGAAAATGAAATGCGCGCGACACTGATTCCGGTGTTTCACGTCTTCCGAATTACTGTAAACTTTTGATTAGACTTTCGTGGAACCTCGAGACGCACAGTTCGTACCTTTTCCACGTTTCCCACTTTTGCATTTTACACTAAATTGCATTTTACAACGACTTACATATCAACGTGCGACTTCATTTTTATGTAAATAGACTACCGTGCATGCACCGTTGCACTTTTAACGCCAGACGACTGTATCGTCAACATATCAATTTTTCTTCTGGATTTTTCGTGTGTGATTTTGGATCTTGATGGGTGGAAGACGAAAATTGTGACGCGCCGAGAAACGCTTTTCCAGATATTGCGAGATGTTGCTTTTGATGGAATTTTCGCGCTAAATCATCCAGTATCCTGTTCGCAAGTTGTTGATTAAAGTTAACTGATAAAAAAACTGTAATATGTCATTAAAGAGATTGACTTATGAGATAATTTATGTCATTTTGTTTTATTTGAAATTGAAACATTTTTTGGAAAGAACAATTGATTAGGATAATGTTTGTATGTATGAGTTTTAAATGTAATGTACTTCAAATAATAATATATTAAATTTTACAAAATATGCCAGACGTGCCAAGGAGTTCAAGTCCATATTATTACTTTTAGGAAAAGAAGTAGAGAATTTCCAAAAATTGTTTACTTTGACTAAAACGTTTTTGAGAAAATTAATTTTGAAGTTGCCATAAGAAGGCGCGCAGTTTATACCAAAATTACCTATTTGAACATTAACTTTCTCGAATTCGGTTTAGAAAATTCAACCAAATTTTGAGGAATTGTTTCTTTAAACTGGCATAACATTTAAGCTCACTTACATTTCTGTTAAAAAATAAGTCAACCGCCTTAAACAATTTCGATAATCGAATTACATATGCAATTCAATTTGTATAATATTTATTATTATAATGAGGATGTCCATTCAAATATAATATGTTACATTCTTTTTTTATTAACTTTAATCAGACACTTTCACAGGTATCGTATTAGAGTGTAAGATGTGAGCGACGATGACATAAGCTCAATGGAAGCAATGCTTTCTGCGTAAGAACTATTTTCATACAACCGCAATACTTTGTAAATTTCACGACGCTCTTATCGAATTGAAAAAATTGACTTTTCGACTGCAATGTCATTGCGAAGGAAGTTTGTGGAAAGCTTTTCAGTATATAAACATGTAATATAACAGTATCTGTTATGCGATCTAACAATTAGTACTTTTAAGTTTGTTTCTTGTTACAAATGTCTCGTTTACAATCTTACTGCAGTGACTGTAAAACATTTGGCCTAACATTTTCATAACTCAACGACCATTGTGAAAATACTATTTTGATACTACGTTTTTTTAATTTTCTAAACGAGCGATTCCATTTTTGGAGTATGTGAATTGTACATTTTATTGAACTACGGACTAAGAGCAAATTTTCGCAACCATTGCAGTAAGGAACCAAATTGTTACACTTAACTTCGGGAATGATTGTAAAATAACACGATAGACATGGTAATGAATCCCGTTTACACTTTTAGTTGGTAAGCGATTGTATTGTTACATTCAATCATACTCTTTGGAGTTTAAGATCTGACGTTTGATATATATGTATATAACATATATATTTTGTATTGATTAATGCGATGTAACGTGTAAATGAAAGAACTGAAATGTTCGGTTGAAAGGATTCTTGACAATTCCATATTGTCAATCTGATATTGACAATTCAAGTAAGGCAAATTGTTTCGTTTACAGCGTTATTCGTTATGCGGAATAAAACTGCGCTTTTGATGGAGATCTATAATACCACTTAATACAGCCGATCACAAGTATATGAATAATGCAAGCGACATGTTATGTATATACACTACTGATATGTATAGACCAATAGTACTGTACCATTGCTGTATAAGTATTTTTATTTGACGTGTTTACGTTCACGCGAATTACAGTTTGATCGAGTTTTCGCAAGTGCGTTGGATTTCAATTCCGCTTGGCGTTTCCCACGTTTTATCTGTTAAATATTCAGCTTGTCATTGAAGTTTCTATGACATCGCTATGGAATTCTCAATTTATACAGAGCTTTTATATTGTTTAAACGATTCAAGAAAATATAATATTTTATTTAATATCCAAACTGATTATTTTATCGAACCCCATGTATAAGACCGGACTTAATAAATAGTTTATTAAACATTCTTTTTAACATTTATTAATTGTAAATAGAAAAACAGGTTTTTGGGCTTCACATTTAAAAAATGGCAATAAGACGGAAAAAACGCGAATCAAACTATTTCACATCTCTAAGCAACTTGGACATGCATTCTTCAAAAAAAATCTTTTATGTGGTAATAATGCAGAACGTTATATTGTGTGTAGTCTAACTACTATATTTCGAATACTCCAAGTGCATCGAACAATGACCATAACACCGTACGACAGTCTCAGCGAACTTGAACACAATATAACATTCAATTTCTTAACTGAAACGACTTTTTCACGGAATTAATTATTTCCTCGTTTCAATTTATAATATTAATTAGAAAAAATGAAAAAAGAAACTAAAATTCAATCACTAAAGTTTGCTTAAAATGAATCATAATATTAAGCTTTCAATTTAGACGAAAATCTAAATATTCTTTGATATCCATGTAAAAAATAAAAAAAGTAGAATTGTACTGCATTCCAATTACTTTCTACTGATTTCAATTGACTTTTTCAAACAAAATAAATGTAATAGATAGAATTAATGTATATTATGGTCAAATTCATTTTGGCTTCTTGCTACTTCTTCGAAGAAATAGAAAACAAATATATTCGTTTTGAGATTTTTCATCGCAACCAATATTGAAATCTGAATTAAAGTAGAGATCTAAATTAAAATCTCAATTAAAATCTAAGTTAAGAGTATTTTTTAAACATAACAAATTTTCTTAAGTAACTCTCTTAACACCTTGCAAATATGATTGATAGAATTTAGGCAAAAAAAAGGAATCGATTAGAGTATTTTGGCAATTCCGCACAATAAACGAAAAAACAATTTTTATTCATTAAAATATGATTTGACAGGATTCACAATCAAGTGCAATTGCACTATAAACAATAGTGTCGACAACAAATGCACTTGTTCTATGATATTCATCAAAACGTTCTTACACCAACATCTTGAAGTAATTGAAGTTCACATAACCACCTCTGTTGACACGTTCCAAGTCCCGTACACTTCCCGAGATACCATGTCGGCTTAACCAATTAAGGACCTTAGCTCAACGCGATCGAGGCTGTTGGTGTCTACGTGCACTCCTGCATAGAATTACAGAATATTTGCGTTCAACTTCTTACACGCTCGGAAATTTTCACACGTTGTACGAAGGATGCTCAGTTCTGAAATTCCTCGTGCAGCAGTGCACAATTGCACTTTTTTCGCGACCATTTTTTGCTCGAATTCGTCTTATTCGTGATACACGAGAACCTTCGTTTCGTCGAGTTCAACTCTCCTAAACTTCCCTCAAAATGCGATTCTATTCTTCGTTAAATTTGTATATAGTTAATTTGTCATACATAAACATTCTGGGAAAAGTCCTAATTAATTGACAAGTTTTTGTTTAAATTATTTCTTTTTAATATTGAAAATATTACAATATTAATTTAATTGTTGAAAAGTTGCTGAAAAAGTGTAAATTGGTAGTTTTGTTTTGAAAATGTCGAAAATTTATTTGCGCAAATATGTCGGAGTAATGAATGCATCGCGCGTCGTGAACTTGAGGAATAAATGACGTGGCTTTAGAGGGAGTGGGTACGGCACTGCGTTACCTCTCTTGGTGTTCGTGTGCCTAAATGACTATACGCATCGTCTTAGTATTAGTTCATGACCTATATTCGCCGTAGGGCCAGGTACATTCCACCTGTCTAATCTTCAAGGCCAAATTTCAAAGAAAGTTTTCCAAAATCAATACTGCATTTCTGGTTTTACTCGAGAAATGCCTTCGTTGATTTTCTAATGACGCAATGCTTCCGGCTGTAAATCAAATATAAAAATTTGAAGTCGAGAAGTGGCCTTTCATAAATTTAGTCTCCAGCCACTTTTCCGGCTTTTCATTTCAATTCAAACAATTTTATCGTAAAATGCATTTATCGTTCGCATAAATCAAATTAAATAAGAAAAATAAACGTGGAATTTTCAAAATAAAGTCAAATAGAAAATAAAAGCAGACGATTTAGGAGAGTACGACTAGAAACGCTCAAATGGTTTTTCACTTCAACTCTTAAATGTGATATATTTTTTTACGAATGAATTTAATTTAATGCAATTAAAATAATTTTTCCCTGACGGGCGGAACTGTGGGCTTCCCGCTCCGTCGTAAGGGAAAATATCGTACACACTACGGGGGGAATTTCGATTTCTCACTCGTGGTGTAATGTACTATTTTCATTTGAGTTTAAATTATTTATTACACATAGTTTATATATTGAATCTTAAAAAATGTTTTTCAGAATAAAAGGACGTGAGCAAACACAATACAATTTAGAAGTTATAAAAAGTAATGTGTTATCTGAAACCCGTTTTGATATTTTTATTTGAGTCCATAAAACGTGTTACTAACTAATTGCACTTTATTATTATTTATTGTTAATTTAAATAAAATGTTAAACAAATTAAAGTTGAATTTATTTAAGATTTTCATCTATGAATTGTTGTAAATAGTATTAAATAAATAATATTCAAAGTAATGGCTTCTTTTAATACATTTCAGATGCACAGTAATACATCCCGGGAAAAAATAAATTGGACATACATAAAAAATAATACCAAAAAAATGCCCTAATTATATTATAATTAAAGTATGTCCAATTTTTTAATTGAATTTATGCATCATTTATGTATAATTAATGAAACTTTTGTCCTGGGATTTTTAATCGTTCGCAGAAATTTCATTAAATCTAATTAAATTAAACAATTTTAATTACTTGTAAATTTAGTTTCTACAAAATATTCAAAGATCCTGACGTTTGCCCGGTACTATGTCAAAAGGATATTTTTACATTAAATAAATAAACTTTGATTTTTACTAAATACATTAACGAAGTAACATCCTTTACATTATTCATGCTCAAAAACTAATCGTGATAATAAGAAATGCACTTTTCATGTAATCACACTTTTTAGCATATTTATTACTTTTTGTAATAATTTGCATTAATTTATAGGTGCTTATATTTTATTAATACACAAAACAAGAAAAATTAAATGCATTTATAACATCCACCAATTTTTCACGAACAAACAACAAATGTTTTATGTTTATGTTTCTTAAAACTGCAAATCAAATCCTCCACTTTTCTTCCTCTGACAGTGCATCTCGAACGACTCTTATGCAAGGTTCAAATTTTCGTTCAGCAATTGTAATCTGGCATCTCTGATTGAACTCGGGCAGACATTTTTATTTGTGTCCGGCGCATATATCTTTTGACGTGATTTCTTTTATTCATCGCGCACCGTTGTTGACTCCCAAAATAATGGTTACGAGAAGCATTAGCATGTCCCTAAAGTCGAGCGTTAGACAGCGTCTAATTTTGTGTAGAGTCACACCATTCAGGGAAAGTGAAACTGGTCGTTCCCGATTTCTGTCGAGTCCCTTTGAAGTTTCCATAACTGAAAAGTTGCTGCAACGGTCGTTGCGTAACATAACAACAGAGAAATAGGAAAGTTTTTTTAATCCATTGCACTGCTCTTTGTTCGGATGAACAAGTCGCTGGTCGATGATCTCTTGACCGAGAACTTGAGTGTTGAACTTGAACAATTTTAATGCTTTTTAACAAAATCTAGTCGCAACATCTGGATTTTATGTATGCCACCTTGTTTTGTCGGAAGTGGACAAATTGAGAGAATTACGCAATTGGAAAAAAGTCTTCATTAATTCCCTCATAATTAAAGATATGTCTTTTGAATTTTGCGTTACTATATATTGTTACACTTTTTGGAATCTAGTAATATTTGGAACAAATATTACTAGATATTTTTTTACATAAATTCGGTGTTTCTGTAATTTGATAAACTTTTGTTCTCGAATAGTCAATTCCTAGTAAAAATAAAAATTATTAGGAATATATTGGGAATATACCGGGAATAAATTGGGAATATATTTGCTTATAAAAATATATTAGGAATAAATTTGCGTTTAAAAATATATTGGGGAAATATTGAAAATATGTTTCCTAAATGGCTAATATATTCCTACTTTTACAAGGAATGCGTCTTTCATTTCAGAAAAGTGTTGATTCGATAAATATTGTCGCCGAGTTACTAATTACAATAACGTCAAGAGCTGATTGGTAGTTGAGATTGGGTAACCTTTGAAACCTGGCGTTTAATTTATTAGTCAATGCAGGGATTTGATGGCTCTTTTGGATAATTTTGTCGCGTTAAATTATTGATATCCATCTGCATTTTCATTTATCATTACTTTTGCGTCACGCCACTTTTGTTCTACAGACTCTACCTGGTACCACTCATTTATTCTCACAGAAAGCATGACTAAATGAATCGGAGAATGGGCCAACTCAGACCCTGAACTCTGATGCCGATGATCAACAAATTTTGAAATATTTTTCCTTCCTTCCAAAGTCAACCTTAAACCGATTCCGTCCAATCATATTTTATTTAATATTCCGCATTCTTAAAACCAGTTTATCCTTTCGAGTCTTGTAAACAAATTTATTTCGATCGGTTGAAGATTAATTTTATGAAATTATTAAAATATTTTTGCATATTTAAAAAAAATTAATTTCCATTTGTTTAAATGTAATTAAACGTCTTTTTTTTCTTTAATTCACCTGATAATATTATTGAATTGAACTTGACTTCGCAAAAATCTGTTGACCGAATATTTTGACTCGAAAAGTGGACACGTTGTTTGATAAAAAACACTATTTTTGAAAGCTAATTCTTATGAGAGAAAGAAATCTTAGCTGCCCATGGCGTTTGTAGAAAACAGGTTGCCAAGAAAGATTTAATCCTTTATATCTTTTGACTCCGTATGAAAGAGAAAAAAAATACAAACCCAGTGAAATCGAAAAAAGAATTCCTGAAGCAAGTTCGTATTTTGAAACGGCTACCATTAGAAACTTTTAAAATCCAGGTTGGTGTCGTTTTTATTTTTTTTCTCACGCAAAACGTGAACAGGTCGCCAAGTCAAACCAGTTGAACGTTGATTGAAATTTTATACACGCAACTTGTTTGATTCACGGTCAAAATCGCCAAAATTTCGTGAAAAAGTGAAAAAAACGCAAACGGTCCGGCGCGTCGAAATTCGCGCAACTTTTTGTCAAGCGATTCGAAAAACCGAATCGAGCGAGATACCGTAAACTGGAACACTCAAGTTAAATCCCTTTAAAGAATTCATAACATTCCACGGGTTCGATGTGATGTAATAGCATAAATACGGAAGTATGCTAAATAGCGGAGATAAAACTGCGGTTCGACACATGGAAAAAAACTTGCAAGTTTAACCGAGTTCATTGTCGCGATTTTTACTAATTTCGGAGTTTCGCAACGTAATTTAAACGTTGCGCCATCGAAAATCGACGTTATATAGTTTTTTTGTATTTTAAACGTATTAATTATTAGTGAAAAATAAAATTGTAAATAAGTCAAGCTTTTTTTGTTCGGTATTTAACGACTGCTTTCGGAAAAACTAAATCCTTTTTTACTCAACATCCAAAACCTTACAGCGCCAACGACCCAGATTCAGGCTAGTGATCTCGGCAACCGGTGACGCAACGATGAGACCCCTTCCTTCAACTATATACGAATGTTCTTCTTGAGAATTACATAGGAATACTGAAGGTCAATGAAAAGAGGCAGAAAAGGTGCAATATTTATTGAAATTTTCGTGCCAAATTTTTTGATTTGTTACCTACTCAACCTGACCATCATTTACATATAAAATTATCAGCATATGTATATACAATAATCTAAATAATTCCATTAAAAATCTTAATTACCGTAAAAAAAGTAAGGCAACTTGTATGCTAACATTCTTTTTAGATTTTATTAATCGTTATTTACTTTTTACGCTGTTTTTCACTATTATAATGTCAAGAAAAAATGCAGAATTTCCTAGAAAACAATGTGCCTGTGAATTAGCGTTAAAACGCAATTTTTATTTCACTCGTCAAGATTTCGAAATTAAACGGAAAGGCAGTCTTAATTCTTCCTCGTATTTCAATGGCAATATCCGTACGAAAAACCGCACAGCGCGTAACATATGTATTTTGAAAAGAACGTCGCATTGCCAGAGGCACGTCGAACGTCCATTATACGATTCAGACTGCGGATCAGGTGTACTTTGTGAAAAATAATTTTCGGTTGGGGGAAAAAACCGCGCAATTCAACTGCGACGAAGCGTTCCTCATCGTTTCCCACTGTGCAAGAAAAATAATTGCATTTTTTACTTTTAAATGCAACTAACAAAAACTGTTTCTTTTGCAGAACAGAAATAACGTTCAAACGAGAAAAATCGTAATGCAAAATCCGAAACAAAATAAATAAATATGTAAAAAGAAAATAACTGCCTCGCATGTGAATCTCATTTGCGGTAATTGAGTTGTTTTAATTGTTCACTTTATTTTCATTTTGAAAATCCAAGTTTCATCGAACCCCATCAACTCTACCCGCGCACACGCAACAGAAAAATATAATTACATAAATTAATTATTTCGTTTCACTCGCTAAACACCCGCTCAACATTTACGCGAGACTTCCACAATTAAATGATGCAACGCCGCTAGTTTATTATTATTTACGTTCAATTACCGCCACGGTAATTCCGACCGAACTATCGAACGAACACGTCCGCCGCACGAAATTTGCGTCCTCGAATTTTCCTCGCAGCTCGCTGGTCGCACTTATTGTCTAAGAAAACACGTCGACCCGCGCGGGCCGCTTCTCCGCACTTGGCGGCGCTATCTAACGTCCGTATCAAAATAATTTTTTCTACCGGTGCGTCGAAGAAAAAAAACTCCGACAGTTATCCATCACCGGGAACGAGTTTTGATTTTCGTTCTGTCAGTATGTAAATGGTCACCGGCACTTCCTCGTCAAAGACGGATGCCACGTAAAAACCAGTATGCGCAATAATTAGATTCCAATTAATTGGCATAAATCGGCTCAAATTTCCCAATCAGTAACGGCGAGAAAATGTGGCCTTTTCACTCTTAAAAACGCCTTTTTGATAAAAATGGGACCCTTTTAAATGAAAGCAAGGTTGCTTTTAACTATTTTGCAAAAAGATTTTGTTTTGGTCCTAAAAGAAACAAATCTGTATTATGAAATATTATAGTGTTAAAGTTGTTAATAAGTAGATAATAAAGAAAAAAAAATTTTATTCAAAACATATCTTAACCTAAAAATATATGAAGTTTCCAACGAAAGTCAATGACTTGTTTATAATGAAAAGTTTATAACTTTTATAATGTAAACTTAGATAACGAGTTTTTTGCACATTATTTAAGACATTCTTTTACGTAAAAATACTTTTACCTAACTTTTTAAAGTACTTTTTAAGGTAAAAAGTTACTTTTTCGGTGAAAAAGAATACTTTGGCTGTACAAGAAGATAATTTTTCTTTTAAAAAATGTGTTTTTCATTTACACATTTTTTAATTTGAATTAAAAAGGTTAATTTTGTACTTTAAATAATGTATGCATTGAAACAAAAAGTTCTTATTAAAAAAAACAGCCTTTTTCGATGAAATCAAATATTTTTAATAGAGCTGTCGATTCGACAAAATTTCCCCAGAGCGAAATTTCGGGCGAGTTTTCTTGGCGCCGAAAATTGGGGAATTGGCGTGATTGATGAGTGGGTTTTTCGCGCGAAATAGCGACGCTTTGAATTTCTTCCGCGATAAGTCATAGTCGAGGAATAGCCACGCACAATTTTACACGTGTGCGTAGTTACGTGTAGCGAAGCCAAGGTAAGGACATGCTCTTCACCTCGTCTCGCCACCGAGAGTGGGTTCATTGGACGCCGACGGCCGCAAATTTACCGTTAGGTAGTCTTCTTGGCAAAACCCTACAGCGCGCTTGGGGAAGAGCCTGCGTTCCTTCTTCGGATTCCACGCGACGCCCGTGTCATCGCTGGGTTTCGCTATTCGAGCCGGAAGAGAAGCCAAGCGTAAACGTTGCGCTTCGCCGCGAACCAGAATCCGTCAACAATCTTGCAAAAGATCTTTGCATGGTCAAGGTGACACTAACAATCCCGCGGCGGATCGAAAAATTGTTTGCAAAAATCGCCTTTACAGACTCGCCGGTCGGTCCGGTCAACGCGCATTCGGCGCGGACTAATTGCGCGAGAATCAACAATCGCCGACAACTTTTGCGGCCATAATGGATCGAATGGGTCAATGGGTTTCAGACCACTTTGTCCGCGTTTTTAAAGAGTTTCGGCAGAATTTTCGCGATATTGGCGAAAAGGGAATTTTAGTTGGAGTTAATTGGGTTTAGTTGAATAAAATCAAATAATTATTTTTAGAGACTGAATTCACTGAAGTAGAGTTGCTTTATTTAGTTTAGTATTTTGTATCAGAATATGTTAGTGGTACAAGTTTTTCAAACATTCCCCGTTAGTTTAGCGAGAAATGTTGCTGCTAAACTAATGTTTCATTTGTACACTTTGTAAAATTGCTCAAATACTTTAGAGTGCTTTGAAAGTTATATCGTTTGTGCAAAATGGAGTGAATTGAAAAATATATTGTCTCCAAAAAACTGCACCCTAACAATTAATGACTCGATTGAAATACTAGTTTACCATATTTTTAGTGTTTTCGAGTCAAATAAAATGTGTAAAAATAAAACATTTTCAAAACATTCACTTTCCACAAATTGACAAACATTTGTTTAAACCTATTAAATGTGTAATTAATCGAAATTTACTAAATATGTGAACCACTCTTAAAAACTTCTCTCTACATTGAAAATGTTGAAAATCTCAAAAAATACAATATACTGAAACATCATAGAAATATTCAAATAAATATTCTTCTCAAAATTTTTTACATTTTTCAGTTTGTCTCCACTAGTACATAATATGACCTTACTAATGTTTCCAAAACTAAACAAATTAGCTCAGTTTTTATATCGGCAAAAACATTCATCGAAACAACATTGTCACTTTGCATCTGAATTTGCCTCGGAATATTGCTTTCCATGGAAACCAGATGCGGTGACAAAAAAAGGCATTAATGAGCGATGCTGTGTGGCCGGTGACTTTAATGCCTGGCCTTTTCGGACGCGAACGACGCGGCGACTTGCGCGCCAGTTCCATCCAACGTCGGTGTACACGGCGCAAACAATCCGCAATTCCACAGAATAAATGCAAATCGACGAAATAAACGACTGCCCGAAAATTTAGCGGTCGCTAATGCACGGGAATCGGCGAAACACGCAACGCGCATTTTGTTGGGATAGTGACTCATCCGGTGACCAAAAGCCAAACGCGAGTTTCGGAATAATTATAATAATTTCTTGCTTTCGTCGCGTTTGGAGAACCAAAGGAAACAAAAAAAAACGAGAGGCCAGGCGAAAAATTTCGAAAAAGTAACGAAAGTAACGAGTGAATCATTTTAGTTTCGGAAAATGGAGTAAACGCGGATCGGCGCTATATATAGTTGTTAGATGTGAGTAACAATAGAAATGGAAACCGAAGTGGTTCGCTGCTGTCTTTTTAATCCCGCGGAATATTTACAGCTATCGCGCCGCTACTATGGTGATGCGAATGATCTTCGTGCAGCTCACCTGTTGTTGAATGCAGCGGAAGTCTAGGAAAAAAGTTTCATAGAACATTTGCAGTAGGGGTCGGGAATAGACACTAGTGGCTTGAAAACCGTCGGCGTTATGAGAAAAACTCGCTTTGAAATTCCCAGATTTAACTCGTTTCATTTTCATAATCATTCGACACAGATTTTAATACAAATGTTTTAACATTTTTATGTTAATGTTTTAACATTTTGTTGGACAATTTTTTTTATTTGAGAATGTTTTATATTTTATTTCGCAGTTTTTTTCAGATGACGATATTTTTAAATTAAAACGTCGTAAAAAATAAATCAAAATAATCGTCAAATAGTAAGTTATTCTTGAATATTACGAAAAAAAACTGTTTTTGGTGCACTTGCAGAAATAAACATTCGAATAAGTCAGACAACTTATTTGACAGATTCAGAATTTTATCGTCATGAGCAAGATTTCAATTTTATAAGACGTGCAAACTTGAACTTTATCGCGACAAAAATCGGCGCCTTCAGTATCGCAAATTCCACGTCTTCATGTCTTCATTTCGAAAATCAGTACGCCGTCTCGCAACTCCAACTTTTCATTTTCAATTAGCCACGGTAGATTAGAATCGCGTCGCTGAAATTGCGTCCCGGAAAAAAGCGCGACTCGAACGACGTATTCCCAATTGACATACATTCTTTCGGCTTGCTGGAAGCACTCTAATGACTGGCAAAATATTAGCCTTTTACTATTAATTGCTATTCCAGCGGTGGCTTTTGGCGGAAGGCCGTAAGTCGGATTTCGCGCCGGAGTCAAAAGCGTCGTTATCCGCGTCGAATTAATGAACTCATTTCGCTGACTGTTCGCAAGTTTACGTTGCAAGCCGAATTCCGGTTGAGACAGTTCGAGATCTTTTTGTCGAAATATTAAGAGGATTCCTCACGTGTGATAACTGGAACCCGTTCAAATTAATCTGATATTTTTGAGAGCGTAAATACCTTCTTGCCTGTGGCTTGCGAAACTTGTCATTGCCTGATAAAGAAACCGAATTAAAATCTCTTCGTACGGTGCAAGGCAACATTGATAATCTCGATTGCTTTTATCGAATTCAAGATCAATAAATTCCCGAACGATATCGTCTATTTTTTCAGTTTAACCGCTTCTTGTTATTCTTTTGAACTTATGAAATAAAATGTGGTGGAAAAAGGAAAAAGGTAATAATACATTTATGTTCAGGAATCTCCAAAGAGCGCAATTTTTGTAACATTGAAATATCAGTTGCAAATGTTGCAAATGTCTAACAACACGACATCTCGGCTTAAATCACAGGTGTTTTGCATAAAAGCGCCAAGGAGGAAGATTTCGCAGAGTGCGAGACTTATAGTATTCGGTGCCAGATAAAGTTTATATCTATCGTTTATGCCTTTTCACGCGGACTTTTTATCATAAGTCGTCGTCGCCGGTAAAACGTCGAACTTTCCCACCGAATACTCGTCCCTTCGTCGAAAACGAAAAACGCTTTGGTGCAAGTTAATGTGCCGACGATAAATTCTCGCAGCCGCTTCTTAGGACGTGTCTCTTCGGTTCTATCAATTTTAAACTTTAGACGCAATTTATTCAGCAGACTTCGTAATGAGTGAATGGGGAATTTCCAAACTAAAAAAAATGTTGGTTCGAAATGTGACTTTTGAGTCAGATTTTGGATCAAACTTGACCTTTCAGCAAATTTGAGTACTCGAAATATGGCTACCAAATTCTCATGAAAAATTTTATGCAAATCTTGTTCAACAAGTTCATGATACAAAATCCCTAGTAAAAATAGAAATGTAATGGGAATATGTTTCCTATATGGATAATATATTCTTACTTTTACTGGAGAAGCATATTCCTAATAATATTCAAACATTAGAAATATATTCCCAATATATTGTAATAATTAGAAATATGTGTTCAATATATTGCAAAAATTAGAAACATATTCCCAGTATATTGCAATAATTGCGAATATAATATGGATATATTGTGAATATATTGCGAATATGTTTCCTATACGGCCAATATATTCCTACTTGAATAGGGATGATGTATACAAAATGAACATTTAAGAATGGTTCAATTTTAATATTAAAAGTTCGGAAATTTAGGAATGTTTAGTTGATGCTAATCGTAACAGGATTTTTTAAATCTGTTTCAAACGCTCGAAAATCTTCACTTGACAAAGTAATTGCGGAACTATTCGCGGACCACTGTATTCATTACATCTCACGAAACGGTGAATAATTATAAAGACTTCACCGGAGCCGCGGATCAATGAAAAAGCACAGGAAGGAAAACGGACATACGGTGTATAGAAAAGCGGTCCTAACTCAGCTGCCTCATTCTCCCACGCTTTTCAACAGATCCTCTTACTATCAATTGAAAATATGATCTTACCTGTGCCTTTGTGCATCTCTTTCCTTTTAACTGTCAATTGCACCCTTTCCGTTTTCTTCGATCGAAATAAAGACAAAGCACTGAAAAAACCTGTAGGTTTCTGCGACTTCCACATACTTTTTATTTAAACTCTCAACGTAAACTTTGTAAACCCAAATTTAACAACATTAACAACAAAATATACGCCAACATTGCGCAATGTTTAATTAATAAATCAAAATAATTTTCATTTTGCAACATTATTTATAAAATGTATGTTTTTAGTGTTCTCAAAATTTACATTTATTTTTAATTCATTGTTGTAAGTCGAACATTTATTTAATTTTAAACTCATATAAATTTTTGGATTGAAAAGTGATGGTCAGAAATTGTTTTTGAAAGTCTTGGCAATAAATGTGAGAAAACTCTCGAAAACATCTGTTCATGAAATATTTGAGAATACAATTTTTTGTCCGAAAAAAATGTCGTCGAACTTTCATTTACCGCCATCAATGGCGGTGGAAAGGGTGGCAATGTATGGTGGGCGGGTGCATGACAATGAATCGTAAAAGGGTGAGTTACACGGTTGCTAAACGTTCGAGGTTCTCAAACGAATCGGTCGAGCAGGTGGAAAGAGGGAATAAAACGTCACAAAACGTGTACCAATACAAGTGTTTGGGAGAAGTGAGCTTTGTAAGAGATAGTTCGTGAGAGTGAGTGCGTGAAAAGGGGAGGGTGGCCAATTACGATATGTCATTATGGGGGCTGTGGTTGAACGTACCTAATACCGTTAGTTTTATTTCGATTGGCCAAGTTTTTACCTCATTTGAACGATTTATTTGTGCAATTTTCCCATTCATTTCAGAACACAAAATTATCAGCTGGACTATTTTTTGCGAATAAAACGTGCAAATATTTTTAGGTTTGCCGCTGAATGAAAGCTTTCCAAATGTAGCACCTAACGAGGAGCGGCTCCTAGGATTCGTTTCAGATAATGTAACGCGGTGTAATCTGATTACAAAGTCAGATGCAGACGTCATTCATTGCTCCTTGTATAAGTAATTAAGTTCACATCGCTTTGAATTAACAAGAAGAATTAATTTGAAATATAAAAAATAAGGAAGGGAGATATGAAAATTATTCCGCTGCTACTGTACTTTGCACACGTAACATTCTTTGCAGTACGTTAAGTTCGGAGCACTGAGCCATGCTGTTCAACGATTTACGGACACTGAAACCGGCGAATCTCGCGATGTGAACATGCACCGTGAAAAAGAGTCAGTTTTGCAGTGTCGAACGAAAGCAAAGTCAGAATGTATGACATTCTGTGATGGAAATTGGTTCTTTTCGAGAGAAAAAGTTAATTTTCAAAAAGTCTCGTCACATTTAGGAGACTGTTAAAAATCTTTTTCATAACTGAAGTTTATTTTTAAATAGATGTTTTGTTCGGAAAATATTCAAACCAACTTTTGGTTCATATTCGAATCCGGTCGGCTCAAAGATTTTGTTCGGTTGGCTGAGAATAGGGCGAGATGAAAAATCGAGTAACCGTTAGCATTATCGTAAAGAGCTGAAATTTAAGAATGATATATGAATTGATGAAGTGATATAAATGATACGATGCACCGCAGAGAAAGCCCCACCTTCGAGGCACCGATTCTCGAGTTTTTGGAAAAATCGTCGTGCATTTTCAGAACCAAGGCTTATCTTGTTAATCGGCACTTTGAGCGCGAAAAAAATTAAAATTACTGTTGCATAATAAGATAACGTCAACGTTGCGAACAATGCAACCAGAAAAAAGCCTTTAACAGTTCTCACTTGTTCACATACGAAATCTGACTTCTCGATTTCAACAGAAGCCTCCCTCTGTGGTTTCGTAACGCCTCATTTATAATGCCACGAAAAACTCATCAATCCATCCATCTTACCAATATTTCAAGTCCTCGCGTTGACTTTAAAGAGTACTTAATTTCCTTTAGCCAAATCCCAATACAAAACGTACTCGAGTAAAGCGTTTCATCAAAATCTTGGAAAAGTATCAATCAAATCCGTGGATGAAAAACTAGAAAGTCCGTTACTTGATTGATTGAAATCAACATACACCTTTTTCATTCGAATACTTATATAAATGGTTCAACCGGGGAAAATCCGTAAAAATCCTCTTACAGCAAGAAGACTCTTGTTATGAAAAGTTTTTAAATAAAAAAAGAGTATTTTATTATTAAAAAATTGTGTTTATTTGATTGAATGTTTTAAACGTTCTTCGAGTATTCCATATCAAAAGAAGAGATATTTGCAGCACTTTTGATGCTTGTTTTTTGCACTGAGTAAGCTACGAAAATTAAATAACACAATACATTTTCAGGGCTCTTACCAAACTTACCTCTTGACCTCCCTAGCTTCCCTTTCCTTCATAACAAAACCTCAAGAAAATCATCTTTCCTCGCAACGCTTAATCAGCCAAAATAACGCAATCATCCTCAATTTCCTGCACACGCGCAGCAGTCCCACCGAGTCCTCTCATTATCCTCTTTTCGCGGAACAGCTTGGAATTGTTCCCTCGGAAAATCGCCGACTCAAAACTCATTCTTCATCTAGTTCCCTTAAAAAATGCTACATAATTATTTCTCCAAAAGTAAACTATTTTTGTACTGGAACTGTTTTTTTTTTTTTTTTTTCAAACTACATTAGTGTATTAACTTTAGACGAGATATATATTCTTCAGGTAAAGTAAAAAAAAGGTGTTCCACTGGTGTTTCATTTAGAGACATTGAATCATCTTTGGTGTTTCTTCTCGGTAAAACCGATTTGTTTTAAGACACTTTTCGTGTCTATTATATGGAAGTGTTTGAAAATGAGGCACTTGTTTTTGTAGTGCAATTCCTTTATTAAGGGCCGTATATTTAGGGTGCCAAGGGAAAATATGATGATATTAATTCCGGCAAAGAAGGCGTATTTTTGCAATGGAAACGGGTGTAAATGGCTATTTACGGCTGTTTACGTTGCAAAAATACGGCTTCCTCGCCGTATTCATTCGGAATCCGCCGGAGATTTTAACTCAGGGTAGTATTAATAGTATTAGTATCATATTATTTCTTGGTACAGTAAATAATTTCCCATTAATTCCGTGCATAAATAAAATTTTGTTGAATAAAATTGAGTTGATCTTAGCGTCTAAGCACCGAAATGCTTGGGAATTTGGCAAATCAAATACCCGCCTCGAAATTATACGCATTGCTTGAGAATTTGACAGCTTAATGTAATTCTTCATGTTAGAAGTAGTTAGTGTCTTTTCGATTTATAATTCACAAGATTATTTTTATATATTTTAGTTTTAATCCAACGATTCTGTGATAATGTGAGATTGCATTCCATAAAAAATATTTCACTTTTATACATTCTTCTATCCTGACCCACCGTAGCCCTGGTACAACGAATATAGAGTTTCAGACTCAAAAAACGAGTCTGAAATACTATGAAAAATGCAACAGAAATTTCACAGTAGCAACATGAAATAATATGAAATTTCATATACATTCATACTCAATCGGATATAATTGGGAAGGCATTCCAAATTGTACTCAATTGTGTATATGAAATTTCACAGTCATTCATACACAGCTGCCCTAACAGACACACCTCTAAAACACGTAGATTCGACGTGGAATCTACATCGAATATACCTTCATATATACCTTCCGAATGTTCCTTCACGTAGAATCCGTATGGATTCCATGTTTGATGTCTATATGGGTGAGAACAATTTGGAGTGGACTCCCGATTGTATCCGATTGAGTATGAATGTATATGAAATTTCATATTATTTCATGTTACTGCTGTGAAATTTCTGTTCCATTTTTTATAGTATTTCAGACTCGTTTTTTAACCTGAAACTCTATGTTCGTTGTACCAGGGAGGCGTTATTACAAAATATGAGCAAAACGGTTTGTCAGAATACAAGAATGCGTAAAAGTGAACTAATTTTCATGCAATGTAATCTCCCATTTTCCAAGCATCGTTGGATTATAATTAAAAGATGTAAAAATAACCTTGGAAATTACACATCGAAAAGACACTAACTCTAGACATGAAGAATCACCTTAAATACCCTTGTGATAAACCAGACTTAAAGTTTCATCGAATTCTCATTATTTTAAGTTAATAAGAGAACTACCTTAGCCGCTAAAAATTGTGTTAAGCATTGTGAGTGGTACATTCATAATGCTTCGATATATGAAAATATCCTTTTTCTAACATGCATCCCTGGTTTAAAAAGCATCGAGTTTCTTACTAAAAAATATTGAACCAGAAACAGTACGAAAATGCAACCGAAAATTTCGGATATGGATACGAAAATTCTCATTTGAAATCTTGTTTCCGGACGAAACACATAATTTCTGGCTAAATTATTTGAACCAGAAAATAATTTAACCAGAAACTGTGTGTTCCATCCAGAAATAAGATTCCAAGTGTGAAAATTTCGTATCCGTATTCGAAATTTTCGGTTGTATTTTCGTACTGTTACTGGCTCAATATTTTTGAGCCAGAAACTCTATGCTTTTTAAACCAGGGATGGAAAGTACTCATTTTCCGCCCTCTCGAGTGGACGGAAAGATGTTAATTTCTTCCTTACGGCACACAGAGGTCCAGAATGGTGGCGGAGGCGCGCATAGAGCTTCTGTGCCACATTAAGACCATGTATGTGGTATGTATGTGTTGTGCCTGACATAACATTTTTGTGTTCATGTGTGTGTATGTTTATGTGTGTGTGTGTGTGTGTTAGAACGAGTTAAGTCCAAATTGGACTAAAAAATTAGCATTTAAGTGTGTGTATGAGGGGAAGGATGTTGTGTATGTAGATAGGAGGTGTGTAAATGTGTGTCTGAGTATGTGCGAGCACGTGTCGGTGCTTGTTTTGACGTTTTCTATGTTGCAAATCTATATGAGTCTGCGTGTAAATGTAGGTGTGTGTGTGGGTATGTGTGGTATGTGGAGGTGTGTGGAAGTGTGTGTAGATGTTTATAGGTGCGTTTTGTGTATTTGTTGTATATATCGCGAAGCTTTTTGCCCATAATATGTTGCAAAAAGATGGATTTTTATCTTGCAAGTCGTTTTTTATGGTGAGATCCGCCGAGATCCGCTCTGATATTTATATTAACAAATTGCCTGATTCATAAACAAGTTTTGACGAAAAAAATTTCCTGCGGAAACTTGCGGAATCAAAAGTTATAGCCGCTTATCTATATAAATTAAAATTTTTGTTCGAAAAATTTTAATTATCTCATGCAATGTTTTGTAACACTCAAATAATTAGACACATATTCACATACACAACCTCATGAATGCATACATTGACATAAAAAACCACTGTATTTACTCATAGTAATAGTGGATCACAAAATATTTTTAAAATTCCGCGCTTCTAAAATTACGCCTATTGTCTATTCAGAAATAAAGCTCTGGAGTTTCCGATGTAAACAGTAACAGTATCAGTGTTGATTCTCAGTCGTTAGGAGGTTGTCGAGTAACTCATTTAATATGTTTGTAATTACCAAAAAAATAAAAGAGATTGGAAAACACGAATATAGCTCGGAAATATTTTTTATTATATAGATAAGCG
>JABFPB010000468.1:0-37954 GCA_022817645.1 Ceratoteleas bidentatus
CACACGTGTACCCGCAACCACACGTGTACCCGCAACCACACGTGTACCCGCAACCACACGTGTACCCGCAACCACACGTGTACCCGCAACCACACATTTACCCGCAACAACAATTGAATCATCGACAGTTCAACCAGCGATAAAGTGTCAATCAACTGCAACACTCGGTGCCCCGAGACGGTGCAGATAAACGAGGAAAGTGGAATCCTACACGTTCAGCTGGATATTCCACAAACCCAGTCGCATGGACGTTGTATGAATTATTCAATACGTTGTATATATTGTGTATATATTCCTAAAGGTTGTATATATTGGATGTATATTTGCTGGTTTTTTAATAATAAAATTTTTAGTTGGTAAAATGAATTCATAATTATTAATATACCTTCCACCTTATACAAAATTTTTTCTTTAACATTTTACTTGCTAATATTACTTCGTTGAATATTCTACAGCACACATTTGCTCATTTATAGTGTATTCTATTCCTCAAAAGTTAAATAGAATTCTGCTTTATTTTTCTAATACCATTATTATCAAAAGTTAAATAATAAACGGTTTCAAACTACCCAAACCTATGTTCAACAGAACCGAAACATTTGGCGAATATTTAAAAAACTTTACTGCTGGAAGTTTTAACGTTCTATAAACATTTGTAGCAATTTTGGAACGTTCCAAAGACTTTCGCACTACCGCAATAGCCACATTCGCCAAACTTTTTTTTTTAATTATTGGCGTTTTTTAACTAAAAATCCAACTAAAAAATTTTAATAGATGTCAATTATGTGTGTTTATTGTTTCAATAAACACACATATAAATGTATATCAATATTTGGTCCACAAATATGACGATTGTGTGGATCGAATTTGGGGCAAATCTGGACCCACACAAAGGCAGTTCAGAGCTGCTAGCTCCATGTTTGTCCAAAGTCATCGTCTCCATTCGACCAAAGTCATCGTCTCCATGCAATGTGGCAAATCTGGACCTCCAGGCTTGGTTCAATGGGATGTTTAAAAAAGTACATACTTTTTAATGCTTCTTATTGAACTTGGGTTTTAGGCTACGTATCAAAGTGCAGTTTCATTACACTGAATCGGCTGCTCGCAGGTATCGATTTGTGCTTTAAAATGTCCTTGGTCTACAAAGGTTTTTTTAAAAATATAAAAAATCGTTCTCTGACCTTACTCACGAAAACAATCGAGCCGAAATTTTTGGCCAACGAAACAAATAAATGTTTCCTTCTCCTTTGTCAATTCGTAAGAAAAAATCATCACAAATAAACAATCCTCCAATAAATACTTTGCACAATGTATAAAAATGTTGATAAGAAATCACAACACTGGCGTTTTGGAAGACGACGATTTTCACTTCGCGCTATTCGATTCTTTCTCAGTCGGTATAATACTTTATCGATGGGGCGACTCGTTTACCTCAATCCGCATTGGGAAAAAGAAACCGTTGTGCGGTTTTTACCTTCTGCTAGCAATACAAAATCGGTATTGATTGTCGGTAACATATACCAACAGCCAATACTGATTTTGTATTGGTAGCATAGTATATATATACCGATAGTAACTGAACAATACTGTTTCAGTCTAGTTTCACTAGAGATTAAGCATTTTTCAAGATTGCAGCAGTCTTTTTTCTGCTGTATGGTGACAATGCCAAATTATCATTGGATTCAATGATGCGATATGATTTGTGAGACAGTATTGGTAAGTACGACTGAAGCGACATTTTATTTTTTCCAGAGTAGTATTATAAACCAATGATTCTGACATTCGTGAATTCAACTTGTGCAGCCATCTCGCGTACGTCACTGAAACGCCCCCTACGGTAAAACAGTTTTCTCTATCCAGAACTGACGCCTGTCAGTTGACTGGGTTAGGATCCCCATCGGGACAATTGCTCTAAAAGTGTTTTGACGATAAGCCGACGATAAGCTTGACATATCCTCAAAAGTCATCCGGTAGGGATCCGTTCCGTCTACATTAAACTCGTAAGAAAGTACACCTTGCGTGTACCCTTAATACAATTCCAATTTTCATACATTTGTTCCCAAATTTCGCAACTAATTATTAATCATTTCTGCCTGTTTCGCGATGTTTTTCGGAATCATTTTATGTCTCATAATTTCAAGATTCCGCTTTTGCATTAATGCGTTTACACTGTGTATGCAAGAATTCTTGTTATTCGAGTGAAGTTGGCTGCGGAACGCCGATCTGACAGAATGCGATCTTCTTTTACTAAACGTTGGAAACTTGGACTGTCCGACTTGTAAGGTTAATCGTCGTCGGCGATGCGCTGAATCGCCCGGCCGCCCATCAGCGCGATCCCAGCATGAACGGCATGGGTGAGTCACTTACAGCCCCTCCGAGCGCTTTCCGGGTCGGTTTCGTGGACAAATTACCCCGTCGCAGATGGTGCATCATAACATTTTGAACCGTATTGGAATATTTGACAATTTTACGTATAAGAATGCATTCAGACGTATCAACATGTCGCTGTCAAGATTACGCACTTTAATCCATAGCCATTCGTTGCAATGGCTTCTCCGTTTTCACGAAGAAATAAATTGCGTAGATACTAATAGAGGTTGAATTTTTGATAGAAAAAAAGTGCTGCAATCGGGATTTGATCTCGGAACCTCGAAGGACTAAGTCCAGTGTCTATTATTCGACTGTCACAACTTCTTACTCCAACTGTCATTTTGGAAATATCACTAATGATTCTTTATATGACAGTAGTAGTATGAAATTGCCATGGTGGAATGGTTAAGATACTGGACTTAGAACTTGGAGGCCTGAGTTCAAATCCTACTTGTGGACTGTTTTTCATCGAAAATTTAATTTCTATTTCGTAAATTATAAATAAACTTCGAAAATGTGTAATCTTGACAGCAATGCGTTGATCTGTCTGAATACATCCATATAAGTAATGTTGCCAAATAATTCAATAGGTTTCAAAATGTTTTAATGCCTCATTTTTAATGGGGAGCTCCAGTAAAAATTACGTATTGAAAGATATTGAAACATTTTCAAGGTCACAGTTTTACACTGTTTTATCACAATTTTTATGTTTCAATACATAATTACTAATTGGGGGCACATCTTCCATTGCAGACGATTCGGATAACAACAAGTGGCAGCAGCATCTGGCACTGCTCAGGCAGCAATACTTTAAACTGCACGAGTCCCATGCGGAGCTGCTGAACAGATTTGCGGCGCTCAACTCAGGCAATGAGCAGTCTGGTTTCGTGGCAAAAATCCTGAGTGCTGTCTCTGGTTTGCACCGGCAGACGGATTACAGGTAAAAATATTTCATAGAAACGAATTGAAATTAATTGATAGTTATTCACTGATTTACAGACCATTGCAGTCTACAGAAACTGAGAGAAATGCTAGATTTTACTGAAAATAATATTAAGAAAAAGAAATTAATTGATGATGAAACAATAAATTACTTGGTTAAAAGATTCTGATTTTCAATTAAATAAATTTGCTGTTCCATACTAGATATTTTGTATCAAAATACACTTCAGTTTATTAATTAGATCATTTCGTGAAACAAATGCAGTCGAGTTTATTAATTAGAGAAGGAAATAAATATTTCCTGGAAATTTATCAATACTGATTATTTATTATTATAAATGTAGGATATGTGAATAGAGCATAAATAATCACTATATTGTGATTAATGTAAAAAAATTTTATCTCATACACTGCATTGCGTTACAAAGTTTTCAAGATAAAGTCTCTATCATCTGTAGTGATAATTTGGGATATGAAATTACTGGAATTCGTTAACTTCTATTCTTGAGAAAAGCGTTTATTCAAATTAAATTTGTTATACATTTAAAACCACAAGAAAGAACTTACCTTAAATAATTAAAGTACATTTTCTTTTTTCATAAAAAATTACATAAAATATTAGAAAAAAACCATGCATTGAATGATAAACTAATGAATTCCAACCATTCAACTTGCAAATTTTCAATACATCAATATATAACTTTGAATTATTTTCTTTTAATATATACTGGTTAATTTCTCTGAAATATTGGAATGTCTCTAAATTTATTTTCAGTGACTTGACAATAAGACTTCCAGATGAAGATGTTCCTGCACACAAATTTGTACTGGCAGCCAGGAATGAAAACTGGGCTAATTTACCACATAAAAGTGTTTTAGGTAATTTCCAAATTATACAAAAATATTTACATTCTATTATTAAATTACCATTTATATTATAATTACACAGAACTATTTTTTATTAATAATAAGAATTATTATATAATACTATTTGTTTTTAAATTATTTAATTGAAAAATGTTACATCTTCAAATTTTTTATTCGTAACAATTTTCTGGATATTACGTTCAACTGTGTATTACTTCATTCTGATTTCTCAATTAATCCTTCCCATTATATCCGTTATCCTTCAATAACTTTACCGATTGTTACAAAAACCAAATCCTTTTTTCAGACTGGAGAGAGCTGGACGGTAACGTTGGCCCCATCGTGTTGAAATGGATTTACACCGACACGATTCCCCAGAGCGATCTGACCGTTCAGTTGCTGAAGGCCGCGTGCAATTTCCAATTGACCGATCTCGTCGAGAAGTGCGAGGACTATTTGATTGGCACCGTTACCTTTCGAGACTGCGTTTCCATGTACACCGTTGCTAAGGAACTTGAAGTTGAAAAACTCCGGGACCATTGCAGTGCTCTGATTTCTACTCACTGGGTACATTTCAAGTGGTTGATCATTCGGAACTTTTAAAAAATTGTGTCTTGAAACTCCCTAGAACTCCATAACTCTCGATTTTTCGTCCAACTTGCATGAAAAATCGACTTTTTGTATCACAGTCATGGAAAGTACTCACTTTTCACCCTCTCGGGTGGGTGTAAAGTTATTAATTTCTTTTCTAGGGAGGTAATAACTTATCGTGCTATACCCCTGGCCGAAAGTTATATTGCTTCCCTTGGGAAGAAATGGCCAACTTTCCACCCTTGGAACACAGTGTACTATTTCGTACCTATACATCGGGCACAAAGTAATTATTTTTTGCTCTCGGGTGGAAAATAAACAACTTTACCCATACAGACACTGAAAAAGCCATTTTTTATAAGCTTTTCTAGTTTCGAAGGATATTTTCAACACTGAAAACCTACTTTGCCCCCTTATGAAATATATGGTTGGTTTCGTTTTAGGATGATTTGACTGGAGAGGATTTCAAGGAAATGCCAGGACTACTGCTGTATCAGTTGTTGAAAACTAAGTGCAAATATCCGCTGCATTCAGCTGTGAAAATCATGAGGGAGGATGTCGTCTTTTTGTACCTCGTCGAACATAACGCAGAGGTGAGTGAAATTTATATACTAAAATTTGATATAGAAACTGAGTTTCATACTTGTAATTCACTTAGGTCTTCTTAACTCATTCCCTGCTTTAAGGATACAGGAGAATACGTTTTGTATCCTCCTGAATCCTTATAACAAGGAGTGGGTTAATTCAGTGAAATTTGTTTTAATTGTAATATAGCTACTGTTAAAAATGGAAAATATGATGGAAATAGTTCCAATCCAGATGGCGCATTGAAGAATGTTAGATCTCAATAGACACGGTGTTATGAATGGGATTTAGGGCACAAAAAAAAAACATTTTTTTGTGCCCTATCATTTAAAACATTTAAAGGATCAAACCACTATTGAAACATTCGAAATACACACTTATTTCTATTCATAAGGTAGTACAATCAGAAAATGGTGCATTTTAGAGTTCTAATAATCAATCATTCTTATTCATTGAAGTAATCGTAAAATATCCTTCTTATATTTAATTAGTAATTACATTTTTGTACAATTTACATAAAACTGACACAAAATCATTTACATTTCATACGAACTATTTCCATAATTTAACTAACAACTAATAATAATATCCGAGTACCTAAACAATCACAATCCACATTTTTTGTACATTTACAAACTTCCTAATTCGTGATTGTACAACCTTAAAATGTACAAAAATTCTTTCGCATTCGGGAACATAACATCAAATGAACTAAGAACATCAGCGCCCTCTCTTCCATCCTTTAATGACAAAGACTATTCACACTTTATCTTACAAACGCGCAACAACGATTAAGTATCGAAACGTATCACATTATCCTCTTATTTACAAAAATACATCGCCAAATCCGCCCCAGCGACTGGGGCTTCTGAGTATTCGGTCGGATTCTGCCGCCATGTGGCGCTGCGGACAGTCCAGCTGTCAGAGCAGCGCCGCCAGGATGCCCTGCACACAGGTCAACTCGATTATGAAGATGCCCAGGACGATCGCGCCGTAATGGTCGATTGAACTGATGACGCTGGATTTGCCATTGCAAAGGTGGTAGGCGCAATAGCACCTCTCGGGAGGGCTGCTGGGCGATCCGTTGTCTTCGTCGACGAAGCAGCCGGGAGTGTAGGCATCTTCGTCGATTTGATCCTTACGTTGCCAACGCAGCTCCTGCTCGTTAAATGTTTGCAAAGTGTACTTTTGGGGCGCGCAACCTCGTTGGACTATCACGGAAGCTGCGAATCAGAAGATAGATATAATGTCGATATACTTCGATAATCGATAATTGTAGATATTTTTCGATAATCGATGTACTTCAATAATCGATATATTTCGATAATCGATATATACCGATGTATTGCGATAATCGATATAGTTCGATAATCGATATAATTCGATAATTCATGTATATCGATATACTTCGATATTAGATATATCGATATACTTTGATATTGGATATATTTCGATATATTTCGAATCGATATACTTCGATAATCGATATATATCGATATACTTCGAAATTAGATATATATCGATATATTTCGATAATCGATATACTTAGATAATTGAATTTAAAATAGGAAATTGAAAAAATCAAAGTCTGTGAAAGACTGTTTCTGATTCAGAATTAACGGAACAGAACAAATTCTCGTCGCCAAAAGAAAAACACGCTGACTCAAGTACCTTTACCCTCCCCCCTTCCCCGGGACTGATTGCGTCATGCCCATTAACAACACGTGCATGCTGTTTGTGAACGACTTACTCTCGTTGCGGACTTTATATTTAGTGGTGCGTTTCATGCACAACGTCGAGAACTGACAGTAGACCTGGAAAGGCGGACTTCCGTCGAAATGCGTGCATAACGGACTAGTATCGCTGTCTATTGCGCCGGCCAAAGCGGCACACTGGTAACAGTGGATCCCTCCATCAACGCGGGATAAACCTGAAATATTTCGTTTTCAATCTGAGTGACCTTTTGATTTCCCTGGTAAAAAGAGAAATTTGACAATAGAGATGGTAAAAGGAAACATATATTAACAATATATTTTCAGTATATTTTATTCATTTGGGCCACACCTCCCTTACTGGTTTTAGACAATTTGGTTTCGAAATCAAGTAATTTCATTTAATAAATTCCCAGCACGATTTATTGTATAATGAGTTTTGCATTTAAAACAAAATTTGTATTGTAAAGAAACCATTTGAAAATTAAACAATTCGACATGGTCTATTATTAGTAATTAATAATAACTTAATTGTTGAAATAATTACAGTTTATGAAGTTTTTATGAAGAAGAAAGTAATTAAGAAAAAATTATAATTACTTTGAAGTTTTTGTCAACTTTTGATTATTTGTATCAAAGTTTCATGGTTGAAACATTTTTAAATTGATAAAGAATTAAGAACACATTTACACCAGAAAACAGGAGTAAAAAGTTGCAAAATCCTGTTTTTTTTCTCCTTAATCTTGAGAATTGTCACCTGCAAACCGTTTGGAGTCCCAATTTTTCCTTAGTTAAATAAAGCAGGTAAAACCCTATATTTTGCAATATATTTCCATATGCTTGCAATAGAAATGTATTGAAAAATATATTAAAATTGTATATACTGGAAATATAATCATATCCTTAGTAAAACTGAAAATATATTCACAACATGACAAGTGACTAATTGACTATATCAACGTAGTATAGTCTGTCAATATATTCCTTCTCTTGATATGGAAGCATATTCCCTATATATGGCAATTATTACATATTTACCCAACATATTGCAATAATTAGAAATGCTGGGGGATATATGTTTCCTACATGATCAATATACTTCAACTGTTGTTACTGTAAATATATGGGGCATATACTGAATATATATTGTGAATATCATCAGAATATGGGTGTGATTGGAATGAAGACAATGTTCACTGTACTGTAAAACAGAATTTAATCAAACTATCACAGATTATATCTATGAGCTCAAGGTGAGGTATTCTCTCACACGGAAACAGAACTTGAACTAACTTACGCAGTTCTGTCAAAATGCAACAAACCTCAAGCTAGTCATCAAATACAACATTTAGCATTATTAACAACATATTCTTAGAAAGAGTTTTCTCCAACATCTGCAACACACATTTGACACACTTGTACCTTCATGTTTTCCACTTTTTATCCCACAATAGCCTCTTTGCAATAAAAAGGCTACAGCTGACAGATGTCCTAAAGTATTTTACAATTTAATAAACAGAACTAATAAACTCTTCTACGATGTAATATATATGGAATAATTTTTGAACAGTTAAATGCATATCCAACAAATAAATATATAATATATAAATATTTATATATAAATATATAAATACGTTTCAACGTGCTCTGTTTGATCAGAGTTCAATTCTCCTCATCCCACTTCCCACCCAACAATAACAACCACGTCCTTGCTCCGCAAGGTCGACGTAAAAACCATCGCCACATGCACAGAACTCACTCGCCGCGAGCAGGAGGACCGCCAACGCGCCGCTCCACGTCATGTTGACAGTCGGGCGCTATTTTTGCCGCATGCCATCGCCGGAATCGCGATCCGCGCGCCAGGTGGAGAGCAACCGAAACCGGCCGATCGATCGGCCGCCTTGATCGGCGAGCGCACTTGACCCGCTTGCGCCTTATGCGACGGCACGGCGCCGCGTTCTGCCTGGCAACTCGTCCGGCAGACTCGCCGACTGGCGGTGCGTGACTTGACGCGCGCCACGTCATCCGGCCGGCCGGGAGAGGGCGCCCCCGGCAGCCGCGCGCCCCGCCGGCGGCCTTTTTTTGGCTCGAGGGGCGGCGGGGGGAGAGGGCTTTTTTTGGGGAGGGGGCGGTGGCGCCCCCTGGGGAGTTCCGCGGTCGAAAGGAAAATGTGGATCAAAATCGGAAAAATGAAAAATCCGCAAAAATTGAATGGGAAAAGTATCTGGAAAAGTGGATAAATACTTTCATTTTTGATATTATTTTGTTCTGGATATATTTTTGTAATACTGGCTCGGAAGAAATTACATACGTATTAAAAATGAATTATTAAAACATGGATACATATTAACACATTTTTTGGAACATTTCTTTAACTTAAACCAAACAGAAAAAAATTGAAAAAATTGAACCTTGCCTCGTATTGATACATATTGACTTATTCAAAGACGTATCAAGTCGAAACGTATTCACAACGTTACGTATTTTTATCGAGATCGATGCGTTTCAATGCGTTTAACGTTTGAATTACTTTTCGCGCCGATTCACACTCGCCTTCGACATCACCGTGAATTCGATAACGAGAATTTGACAAACGTGAATATTGGAAATAAAATGGTATCAAAAAAGTACAAGTTCGCTTTCTTTTGCATAAAACAAGAAGATTACAGAAATAATTAACAAGTGACTAATATTGCAAATTATCATTTTAATCTTAGAAAATTGTAAAACATGGAATGTTTCACAAAGTACCTTGTGAATTAAATAAATGGTTACATTGTAATACATTACTAATCATTACTAATGTATAAATGAATGCTAAAGTATTAGCGTTAAATGAAAAAAGTTGAAAACTTTCTATTAACATTCTTTCTTTGCACATTGATTATGCAAACAATTAAAACATTAATTTAAATAACCTTTAAAACGAACATATTTAGCAAATAATTTCAGATTTCATTGACAAATTATACTTATAATTACAGACTAAAGACCTGAGAGAATTCTAAAGTCAATTGAAGACAAATAATCAGAGTTAATAATTATATTTAACGTATTAATTACACAATTTATTTTCAAATTGAATATTTCGCCAAATAAGTCATTTATTTTTCTAAATTATTCAGTTTTTTCCCACACTAACATTAGTACAATTGAGAATGATATTTTTGTTATTTAATTGCCTGGAAGTTAAAGTTAGAATAAGAACAAAGATATGTTTCGAACGATTTTGCAATGTTTAAACATTATTGCCATTAGCGTTGATGAGATTAATTAATGATAGATTGAAGGGAAGGAAAGAAGGGCGATGATAAAATGAGCTGATACATTATACGGTTTTATGATAATTGTTCACTGCAATGGAATTCCCATAGCGTCCATACAGGTTTATACTTTCACAAGTATAAACCTGTATGGACGAACTCTAATCTGGTCGCATATCTATAATTACATTACGAGAAATACTTTTTTAATAGGCTGAAATATGAGTTAAGGGTAATTATAGGCAGTTCGAGAGGGGATTAGGTTTCGGAGCGAGATATTAGAAGTTTCTCACAACCACTTGACTTAAATCATTTTTTAATTTTAAAACATTTTATCCAGTTTTCTATTTCCAAAACCCTATTTTAACATTGACTTATAATTTTATTTTTTAAGTATAATTAAATTAAATTAAATTAATTTTTAATACATTTTTATTAATTTCATTAATTCATTATTTTTATTTATTAATATTATAATTAATAAAATAAAATTTAATTAAAAACGTAATTAATTAAATTAAAATTAAAAATGGTTTAATCATTAAATTTGTCAACTATTTTTATCTTTAATTTGTTCATATCATAAAACTACCAAATGCAGAATTACGATTTAAAATACAAATTGAAGTTTGGAATTAAAGTAATTTGTTTAAAAATTGGGTATGCGTTTTTTAAACAATTTTATTTAATATTCTACCATTTTCCTCGTCCAATTCAATGCCAATCTCGCGAACGTGCATTTATTCAACAACTGACATAAGCGCAAAACATTTGCATATCACTTGAACGTAATCAACAGATCATTCTCTCGTTTTCAATGACTCTCCGGGAAAAAATTTGTAGAGTCGCGCGTGCACTTCGGATAGCGTGACTCCAGTCGCGATTTCGCAAGCGACTTATGTTTGTGTCACTTTGAAGGAAATGATTCATAAATGCCCGGCGTGTGCATTTGCATAGAATCGACGTTTCGTAAAACGTTTCATTAATAGCTTTCCCTCTGACTGAAATTATGTACTTCTGTTGAAAACAGAGGAATGCCAATAAAAACAAAACAAAATTAAATAACACCTCCGGAACACTTTTAAAATTAAATCGGTAAAATTAACTCGAAATTTCACGTTTTTAATTCATATAATTAATTTAATTAATTATTTCTACTGTGCATTTAAATATTATTTAATTGTCATTTATCTTTATTTTTGTCTTAGGTTCTGAATAATTTAGTCGATCAATAAAAAATTGCATTAAAAAAATTAACAGAAATCTAATTTCATCTTAAAAAGTTAAGAAGAATGTTTATGTGTGACGCTGGAAACTTGTTGAAAGTCAAGTGAGAAGTGTTGGGAGATCGTTTTCACAGTCGATTGCCACTGGTTGTTACAATGACTCATAGTAGTATCAAACGCTGACTATCCGTTTGCCGCGATAAAAGATTATTTAATTATTGTAAAGAGGACAGACGGAAGGCGTCGAAACTTATCGAATAACCAATGGGCCAGTGAGGCAATTGCCTTGCAAATCTGAATGGGATGCATTATTTATTGTAGGCTTAAATAAACTAGTTTAAAATGCAGTAAATGTGGAGCGATCTTGTAATTTGTTTGTATAGAAAGACAAGTTTTTGCGCTGTAAAATGAGTCGACAAAAAGCATGGTTAATGTTGATATTTATTTATAATAGTAAAATATTATTTAATATGGAAAAGAGGTATATAAAATTATTGATTCATAATCAATGATCTACGATCAATGAACTATGATCAATTATCTATCATTAATTATCTATGATCAATTATCTACGATCAGTTATCTATGATATAGGATGTGTTATCAATGATCTAGGGTCAATGATCTATGATCAATGAGCTATGATTGATTATGTATAATCAATTATTTATCATCAACAACATGATCAATGATCATAGATCAATTGTACTAGTATCTATAAAGTAAATGATCAATGATCCGTGATCAAAACGATCTATAATCTCGTTTCTTCCATATCAGTTGCTAAAAGCAGTAAACGCCGTTGACCAAAAGGGCGAAACTGCCCTGGAAGTTGCCCTTCGTACTCGTCAGCCTTCGCTGGCGCGCACCCTGGTGGAACATCGTGCAGACTTGAACGCCAAGGACCCCAGTGGACTGACGCTTCTTCAGTCCTCCATCATGAAAGGGGACTCCTACTCGGCCGATTTCATCGTGGAACAGCTGGAAAACGGAAGTCACATTCAGAAACTGTCCGAACCGGTGAACCTAGTGGTCGGTTCTACCGTCGCTAAGGACCTCGAAGAAATTGAAGGCTGCACGGCGCTCCACCTGGTGGCCAAACACAGAACCCAGGATATGATTGCCGTGGCAGCCAGATTGCTGAAAACTGGGTGCAATCCAAATTTGCAGGATCGAAGGGGATGGTAATTTCTTGGGGTTTTCATTAATGAAATAATCATTAACTTATTTATTTCTGTAACAGATAGTAATACGAAAAGTTTCAGGCACAATGTTAAAAAATTGTAATATTGCTATTTTTCTTGTTACAGTGCAATTAATCAAATATTCTCAAAATTGAATATTTGATTAATTTCACAATTAAATAATTGCACAATTATTTAATTAGTTATTTAGTTGCATAATTAGTTGTAAATCATTGTAAATTAAAAAGAAATTAAATTTCTTTCAGGACGGCCCTTCATAGCTGCATAGCTGAGCAGAACGAGAAGCTGCTGGACCTGTTTCTGGCCTGCGAGAATATTAACCTTGACTTGAAAACCAAAGACGGTCACACGGCCTTCTTTTTCGCCCTCCAATCAGAACCCTTCAACGACGTCTTCGCCAAGAAGCTCCTCGAACGAGGAACCTGCGCAAATCCCATCTACGACGCCACCGGAGATACTCTCCTCATGACCCTGGCAAGGGCTGGTCGTGAGGACGCGGCACTTTTTGTTGTCGAGAACTCAGACATTAACTTGACTTCGGTACAAAAATTAATTTTTTCAATTCCAAATTTTAAAATATTGTGGGATAAGTTTCAAATAATAATTTTAAATCAGTTTTTTGCAAATAATTTGCTATAAACAATTTGTTACAAGTAATTTGTTATAAGCAATTTGTCATAACCATTTCAATGACTTCAATGTCTAATTTTACAATTATACTGTACATTTATTAATACTAAAGTACAATTTTGTATTATTATACATTATTCTTGGCTTTTCAAGGTCAACTCCGAAGGTTACAACGCTCTCCATGAGGCCTGCAAGTCCGGGTTAGAAAGACTGACTCGAGCGCTCCTCAAAGCCGGACTACCGACGAACGTGATGACATCTAGTGGCCAAGCGCCGATCCACTTTGCCATCGAGAACTGCAACCTGGACGTGGTGAACGCGCTCCTCGAGGCGAAGGACTCGAACCTGCAGCTGAACCTGGAGGATAAGGACGGCGAGACGCCTCTGAGTCTGGCGATTAAGGCGCCTTTGAAAAAGGGCCGCGAAATACTGACTGCGCTGATCAAAGCTGGCGCTGACGTCAATCAGCGGAACGAGAAGGGACTGACATTGCTGCACCAAGCCATCCTCAGGGAGGACTCGATCACCGCGGTGTTTCTACTGGAGAATGGTGCTGATATGAATGCAAAGTATGAAGAATTACTTTTACTTTACTATTATTATTACTTTTTTTTTAATTTATCTAATTTTCAGATAAACCTAAATACTTTGAAATAAATTCAATGGTATCTAATTAATATTGATTTTTCAAAGGGATTGTTCATTTGAAATCTATTCTCATCAAACAGAGAATGTAAAATTAATTTCGCAGGACTGCAAATGGGGAAACACCGCTGCAACTTTCCGTGCACTGTCGTCTCGGAGAGGTCGTCGAAGCCCTCTGCAGACGTGGAGTTGACACTTCCGTGGGATGCCCTCTTTGGGATGCCCTGGACTCTGGCCAGGAAGACACCGCGTCGACTTTGGTTGCTCACGGAGCAGACACGGACTGCTGGGGTCCAGGTCCCGATGGTTGCGAGCAGACACTGTTACACCGAGCCATTGACGAGAACGAGGAGGAGATCGCGCAGTTCCTCATCAGAAGGTTCAGAATTTTTATTCAGAGAGCTACTAATATCACTTGAACTAACTTCTAGACTGTACTAGTGTCTATTAATAGTACTTGAAGTAACTCTTAGTACTAGAAATTCAATTCTAGATTTATGAATGAAAACTTCTCCGCAGTGGTTGCGATTTAAACGCTCCAAGGAGGCGAGGACCCGGTGGCACTGGCGGCGAAGAGGCGCGCGACCTTTGCACGCCGTTGCACCTCTGCTGCCAGTGGGGCCTTGAGCAAGTGGTTCAGACCCTCGTGGAGCACGGCGCGAACGTGAACGCGCAGGACGCCGAGGGCAAGTCGCCCATCCACATCGCCATCCAGAACCAGCACTTTCTCATCATCTCACTGCTGCTGTGCCATCCGCACATCAACCTGCTGCTGCTCGACAAGAAGGGCCTCAGTCCGTTTGCCACCGCCCTCACAGTTAGGAACAACAAGGCGGCGCAAGCCATCCTCGAAAGACTGCCGAAGGCGGCGGAACAGGTGGACAACAAAGGCAGGAACTTCCTGCACATGGCCATACAGAAGAACGACATGGAGAACATTCTGTTTTTGCTGTCCATTCAGGTTAGGGATGAGAAGAATATTGATTTCTGTCTTGGTTCTATCTTGCGTTCTGAAATTGCATTATGAAAAGTTCCAAAATAGGACATTTTTGATAAATGACTTCATTTGTGGGACGTTTTAGGTCGACGTGAATTCCAGGGTGCAAGACGTGACGCAGACGCCACCACTCCACCTGGCGGCGGTAACTGGAAACGAGACTTTGGTGCGAAGTCTGCTGCTAGCTGGCGCTCGAATCAACGATACGGATGCACATAGAAATACGGCGCTGCACGCAGCTGCCAAAGCTGGTCATGCTTTGGTGGTTTCTGCATTGCTTCAGGTGAATGAGCTTTCCCAAATGTATTTTGAAATATGTATAAAATACTTATCTACTAATAATTGTTAGAAAAGGGGGAAAATGTGGAACTCAACGTGTTTTTTTCCAGAACAATATCAATTTCGATGCAGTCAACGCAGACGGAGACAATGCATTGCACGTGGCAGCCAGGGAAGGTCACGTAGCTGTTGTAAGGGCTCTGCTGACCGAATGCACTCTGGATGCGGAGACGGTGAATCTCAAGGGTCGCAATCCCCTGCACGAATTGGCGCGATGCGGACGAGACAACGCCGCAACTATTTGCGAGTTGTTCCTGGAATGCATGCCTCAGTATCCACTAAATAATCCTGGTAATCGGAGTTGTCTTTGACAGAAATCTAAACTTCAACAAACACGTCACGCTGACTGTTAACAAAGCAACACAAATCTTGGTTTTATATTCCGAACCAGAATTGGTTTGGAACATAAAACCTTAGTTTTATGTTAAGAACCAGGGATGCTGATTTATCAGGGTATTTACATTCTTCTGGATGAAAAACGAGATTTGCAATTAAATCATTTGCAGATCTGGATGGAAACACGCCTCTCTTGATAGCTTACATAAAAGGCAATGGAAATCTGTGCCGAACTTTGGTCAAGGCTCATGCCTGCCTCGGTTCCATGAACAAAGAGGGAATCACCATCTTCAACTACCAAGTCGCCACAAAGCAGTTGCTCTACCGACTGCTCGACTCACTTTCCCAGGAAGCACCTTGGGCGGATAAAGACCTCTGTCTCGAGTGTGGAACCAAGTTTTCGATCACTATGCGCAAACATCACTGGTACTTTTGGATGTATATATAATAAAAATGACAGCAACACTAGAAACAAAATTATTACAGCAAATCGAAATGTTACGTGAAATTATCTGTTTTTGAAATTCCACCTTTTTGATTAAATTTAATAATCATTAAAATATGACTTTACAAAATTTGAAAATACGAAAATTTATTTTTAGATATAAATAAAAAAATGTTCAAAAAGTACCCAAAATTTTTCTCTGAAAAATAAATTTGCTTTGCTTTTTTCAAAAGTTTATACTTTTCTTCATTTAATAAAATCTTGAATCGATATTTAAACAATTCTTTTCCTTTCAGCCGCCATTGCGGAAGAATACTCTGCAGCAAGTGTTCGGCTCAGGAAGTGCCCATTCTGAAATTCCAGATCAACAAGCCAGTGAGAGTCTGCTCCGTCTGTTACGACGTTCTACTGGCAGTAGCTGAATGAACACCCGAAATCAAACGACAAAAGGCTTTCGGGAATTATCCGGGTCTGACGTTACAAAGCAACGTTGGAGGAGATTAATCGCGATTCATCCCTACTGAAAAAAATATTTATTAAATTAACTATAAAAAAAGAATTAACTAAAAATTACATTTAACATTAAATCTAACAGATAAAGATGAGTCTCTATAATATTGATTTCAGCCGTGAATCTAATGACTTCATATTACATTTCATATTAGGAATACAATATGAAATTTAATTAATATGAACAGGATTTAATATTATTCTTCATGTTGAATTAAATTTAATATTCAATTTCATATTTAATTGTACTGAAAAATACAATATTGTTTGATCACTTTTATTTTTCACATTAAATTTAATATTAAGGGGTCAGTTTTATCAGTCAGATTTATTATTAAATTTATTATAAAATTTAATATAAATTTTTTCAGTAGGGACACTTCTAATTCCGAGGCGACAACTGAAATGAAGAGCCATTCCAAAGTCTATTATAACTTTTACATGCAATTTATGTGACACTGCAAAAATATACAAAAAGATATATGAATATTAAGACCCAACCGCGTTCATATTACAGAATATATATAGATGTTGTATACTAATAATAAAGTTATTCTAAGTTAACAGAATCCTTGTATTTTTATTCAATTAAATTAATAAAACCAATACAAATATTTTTTTAGATTTCTGAGAAACCAAAAAATTGCACAATTCGAATTTCAATCAATACATACTACAATTTGTCATACTTGCACAAAATCATTTTATTCAAGTATTACAAATTAAATAGTGAAATCATAAATTTCTTTCTCTTTAAAAGATTAAACAAATTAAAATGAAAAAAAAAACACAAAATTGATTATTTTTGAGGAATTACAGATATTAAAAAAATTAAAAAATATCAAATGTTATATATCAAATTTTAACAAAAAATGTGAAAATGTTCCATTTTCATAAACAACATTAAGGTATGGTAAATGAAAAGAATTGCATTTTGTCCTTTGGATAATCACACTTTATTATTTTACTTAACCATTTGATCTAATTTTTCGATTTACATACAACAAAAGAGGTTCATACGAGTTTTGTGAACAGTGTTTTGGCGACACAATGGTCCACACATTCAAACAAATCTACCACTTCCTCTAAACAGGATTCCTCGGTTTTCGTTCGGGAGTTCACTCTGTCATTGCACTCTGTCAGTCTTTCTTGCAGTTTTACACATTTTGGCCGTTGTGCACATTGTTCCTGCGAAACAATAAACACTGATTAAAATTGCAAAAGTGCATTTCAATGTAAAATCAATAAAAGACCATTCTTATGAATTAAGAAATTGGTCAGATTTCGCTAAATATACAATTACTGGCATAATTCACTAAAAAATAACCTGCAAAATTCGCGTCACAAATGTTGATTTTTCAGAGAAATTTAACGATTTTCGGTAATCTGTCTATGAATAACAGAGGTAGTTGGATTGAAAAGTACCGATTTCGGGATTAAAAGTAGAGAATTTCAGAGATTTTTCAATTGTTACATAATATTTGAGGATACGGGCGGTGCGAATACATACTCTGAGCACTTTTTGCGGGTCTACGATTTCTTCTTCTTCCGCTTCGGGTTCATCGGTTTCTTGGGCTTTTACGGACGGCCAGACGCGGCTGGCGAAGTCTTTGAAGAAAGACATCTCTGTGCGAATGATCCGGAGCTTTTTTCACTGTCACGAATCCGCGACGATATTTTGCCAAACAATTTCAGCCGGAAAGTGTGTCTAGTAAATGCGAGACGGGACAGTTCGATATTCGATACGATGGTCGTAAATGGCGGAAGACGGCGTCTGCTGTGGCGGAAAAATTTGAATTCTGAATATGACTATTATAGTTTGTAATCATCATAGAGTAAAAAATTGAACAATTAACAAAATTAAAAAAAAATTTTTTTTTCATTGAAAATGTTTTGAAGTTTGCAAACTTTCCAAAATTTTGCACAATTCATTTTTTAAAATTTTTTCAAATTTTTTCCCTTTTTCAAATTTTACAACCATATTGATATTTGCATACTTCATCAAAATTAAATACCAAAACCTTAGGTACTTGTTTCAAATCAAAATACAATTACTTAACCTAACAGTAAGGTTAACTTATTAAATTTATTTATTTTTCATATATCTTCTAATAACCAACACATAACATTTGTATTTCGTCACGAATTTACGGGGGAAAGAAATTTTTTGCGGAATTACGGTGTATGTAAACTAGCGACACCTACGCTCTAATTGTTTCGAAAAATCAAATCAACGGTCTGTTGCGAAACAAAAGTCGCGGGGAGCTGCAGTCGAGTTTTTTCCTGCTTTCCCGAAGGTGTCTTTTTCTGAACTCATTCCCATACACACTTCTGTTCAAACGGTATTTCGGATCATCGGGTAAGTTTTTCATTAAAATCAAAACTCTCTATAAAACTCACACTTTTTTCTGTTTACATTCTTGCCTGCAGTGTTTGAAAACCTTTCTTTGTTTCGAGCAAAATAACAAATCCGGAATTTTTTCGGAATTTCCCTCTGAAAGATCAGTATACAAATTGTATTTCTGTTGATTTTACCTTTTGACCTTTATGACAAAGAAAAACCTGTTCAAACAAAATCGTTCATAGTAAAAACGTTTCTTTCTTTTCTTTTTCATAATTTATGAGAAATACATTAAATTGCACTTTCTTAAAATTAACAATCATAATAAATACTTAAACTGTCCCAACAATGTTTCAATATATCAATAAAAAATCAGAGTATATGTCGATATTTTCAATATCGATAATGTATTGCTATTTTCAAATATAAATATATTTCAATTTAGTTTATCAATTTCCTTTTTTTAATAAACCTATACAATAATATACATTATACATTTTATACATTCATTAATTTGTTCATTGGATATTATATTTAATTATCACACATTCTACTTTTTAGAAACTCCATAATCAAAATGGATGAAATTATCGCAGAAATTTATTGCTACATTGCAAACAATGACTTAGTTCCCATCATTCAGTCTCTCAAATCTTCGGAAATTGAGGAAGATCTTATGGATTTCATCATGACTGTTCTCTCTGATTTCTACGTTGAACCTCCAAACTGCAAACTCCCCAAAAAGAACTGCAATTTCGCCAAACTCTACAAAGATCAAGCGAACAGCTGTTTGATTCGAAACTGCACTTCAGAGAGACTCCAGGAAGCCTGCCAGCTTTTTACCAAGAGTCTGGCTTTTGCACCAGAGGAATACAGCGAACTGGCTCAAATTTATGCAGACAGAGCAGCCGTACTTCTGAAACTGAAGAAATACGAGGAATGCATTTTGGACATTGATCATAGTTTGTCACTAGAAATCAAAGTAAATGAGTATTGGATAAAAATTAATTTGGATTTTAATTTAGCATAGATATACATGTATTCCAGCTGGAAAAGTCATGGAAATTAATAAAAAACTGGAAAAGTAGTTTTTTTATTGGGACCTGGATAGGAACTATTTTCACAATATTTTTCATTATATTTTTCATTTTTTACAATAACTAAGTTACAACTCGAAAATATATTACTACAAGTTAGTAATATATTCACAACATATTTCTAACTATTGCAGTATATTGGGAATGTATTTTTAATTTCTGAAATATATTGGGAATGTACTGGGAATATTTTTGGAATATATCGGGAACATATTTCTCTTTTTACTAGGACTTTTCCTCCAACCTACAAAATTAACAAAAAAAGACCAGCAATAAAGTTTTCATAAAAAATGAAAAACTCCAACCACTTCTAACTTCCCTTTTTAACTCACACCTTCCTTTTCCCCCAGGAAGACCTGAGGTTGCGCCTGACCCTCATGAAAATCGAATGCCTCGTCCTCTCCAAGAATCCCCAGGCCAAAGTGGTCTACAAGAAAATCACCGACTACATCGGCGGAATCCCAAGCAAGGTTGACCGTGAGAAGATGATCAAGCGTCTCGAAAATTGCTACCAGAAGTGGGTCAACCAGATGCGAAACCAGCCGAAAGCCGCTTCCCCCTCGACCATACAATTCCAGGAATTCAAGTACCTCGTCTCCAACGAGGAAATCCCCTCGGCGTCGGACGCCCTGGAGCTGAGATACGACTGTGTGAACGGGAGACACATCGTGGCTACCAGGGAGGTGAAGGCCGGAGAGATTTTGGCAGAGGAGAAGCCATTCTGCTCGGTTCCCCACATGAACCGGAGATACGCACAATGCTGGGGTTGTCTGAAGGACATCTTGAGTGGGGTTCCCTGCGAGGGGTGTCCAAATGTGGTGTTTTGCGACAGCCAGTGCAAAAAGGAGAGCTGGGAGAAGTTCCACGACGTGGAATGCAGGATCCTGCCGAGTCTGCTGGGATTGGCAGAAAGGGAGGTGGAGCTGGTGGGGGTGGCAAGTCTGAGGATGACAATCATGGCAGTAAAGGAGTTGGGGGGAATCGAGGAGGCAATGGAGAAAATTAAGGACGTCGCTTTGTCTGAAGGTGAAGGATGATTGGCGCTGTAAAAAGGTTTTGGGTTATGGGGAAGAAAAAGATTGAGAAGGACCACTTTGGACCAGTTTTGATGTGGTTCCAAGTGGTTAAGTTGATGAAGATGGTTTGACTGGTTGTAAGTTTTAGGAAGAGATGAACCAGTTTTAATTGGATGTGTGTAGAGATAAACCAGTTTTGACTTGTTTCAAAGATCTAATTGGTTTTTAAGAAGAGATTAACCAGGTTTATTATCAGCTTTATTAGTACATAAATAGTTTTACTAACAAATGAACACTTTGCTCCTAGATGACCGTACAAGAGGCTTTGCTGACGATGGAAAATTCTACAGCCACAGTTACTCAAGTGTATGCAGCTTACTCACAAATACAGAGTACTTGGAATGGGAAGATGCGGTTACCAGATCCGTTTATGTAGCGATTATTGTGTACTACTTGGCCACGGAAACCTTTTTCTTCGGTTCAATGAAATGCAATCCTGATTGGACCGAACTGTTAGAAGATGTCAAAGTAGTCTACATAGCGGGGCTGCTTTTGAAAAATTACAATATTCTGGCCATCAATGCTTTTAGTGTTAGTATTGCTGTTTGATAGAAACTCAATTTTTACATACTGTTAACATTAGATGTAAAAATTGAGCTTCTTAGTAAATTTTATTCAAACGACGATTTTCAGATCTCAGTAAGTGGCAGGTGCATCTTATATATTGTATGTGTTTCTTGCAGGAAAATGAGACGTACAATGCAAATGTGCGAGAGGAAGGAGCGCTGATTTTGCCATTTTTGAGTCTGCTGAATCACAGCTGCGACCCGAACGTGTCCAGAAGTTACCACAATGGCCGCCAGGTGCTGTTCGCAATTCGTCCAATCGATAAGGGGGAACAGGTAGATAGACAACAGCCCCAATTTTTTGCTTTAGGTTTTATTAAGCCTGTTCCTTAAGGTAAGAGCCGGTTTAAATGGTTTGCAACCAGTATAACTGGTTCTAAACCATTTTATTTGGTTCTAACTGGTACAAAACCATTTTTAACTGGTTTTATACTTGTTTTATTTGGTTCGAATTGATTTTAAACAGTTTTAAATGTTTGTAACTGGTTTAAAAAAGAGATGAACCAATTTCAATTTTTTGTCTCAAATTTTTAATCTTTATTTAATATCCAAATCAAATAAACTTGACTTAAATCGAATAAATCCGACGATTACATTTTCTACAGCCCTATTTTTTATTTTAGATTTGCCGTTGCTACGGACTGAGTTACACGCAGATGCCTCTCCATCTGAGACATGAACTACTTTACGAACAATACTATTTCATTTGCAATTGCAATGCTTGCACACATGACTTGCCTTTAAAAGAGTACATCCCATCGTTCAACGTAATTATCCTATCTCTCTATCCATCAAATAAACCATAAAAACGAAATAATTAAATTCTGTAACTTTCAATTACATTTTTCAGGTTTTCCTGGAGGATGAAAAGGTAAAGCGAATCGTCCAGCAGGCGTTGCTGAAAATCGCTCCTTACGCGAAAAACTCGAAATCACCGATGAAAATGTCTGGAGACATTCCCCGATACATGAAACTGATCTCGGATACTCTCCAAATCATGTCAGAGCATGTGAAATGGCCCTGCAAGGAAGCGATCAACCTTGCGGATCTTTTGCGAAACATTTACCAAATCGGACGTTCCCCGCGCAGCCCATCAAAGAGCGGCAAAAGTCCGTCTAAGCAATCTTAACTTAAGCGAGTCTTTACTTATGTTTATCGGTTTTATCGTTCGTATTTATGTATGTTATGTCTTACAAGCTAGCCTTGTAAATCGCCACTTTTGGCGTTTATTTATTCTTTAAGTATTGGAAGACGTTAAAAATGTGAAATGTTAAAAACTTTGATGTTCGATCAGAAAGTTGGAATAAAGATTAAGCTTTAGAACAAAATGTGTGGAAAAGTCTGTTGATTATTTTCATTTCCTGATATTTTCAAATTTGAGGTCTTTTCCTTTTGTTTAATAAATACAAAAAAAATAGAAAAAAATCAAAAGAAAAAAATACTTATTACATCGAATTGTATAAAATATAAAGCAAGATCTCATTTCAGACGACAAATTATTGAAAAATACAATAAATTTCACAATAAATTTTAAAGTATAAAGTCTTTTTATGAAAATAATTACTGTCGGTTTGTTTTAAATTCGCCATTGTTCGTTCTTTCACGAAAATCCGCTAGGTTCGCACTATTTTGCCAATAAAATAGTAATAAAAGAATTTCACTCAAACTTTGAACTGTTCAATGTTTGAAAATGTTTTACTCGGGGTTCAATTGCGATTATTCCAAAGCCATTTGGACATCTTCCCAATTGTTTCAAAAGTGAAAATGAATTAAACCAATCTTCGTCCGTCTGATCGTTTATTCTCCTGTATTTCAATCTTCTTCAGAACAATAACGTTACATTATATATTACAAAGGCATAAATTTACGACTAAAATGTATCCGCGATAGTAAAACGTCCCGCGACCTTCCCACATCGATTCCGGGCACGGCGCCACTCTCGCAGCGGTTTATTTACAACATTCAACATAGAAAATTTCAATCGCAACCTGTCCACCCCCCGGTTCTGTTCCCTGACAGTGTTGAAGCCGTAAATTAAAAAAAAAAAAAAAACAGGATCAGAGAAAAAGATAGGGAAAACGATAATACGATAATCAACCGAACAACGACTCATAAATAACAATGTATTAAAACTAGGGACACATTTCTTCGTAGGAGAAAAGTCGGATCTGGGGAAAACGACGCAACCGGCGGAAATCGCCGCGTAATTTCCCAGCCCTGGGCAAATTGGCCTCCGAATCACGTGGATACATCGGTTTCTCAGAGTACGATGATTAAATAAATAGAGCTGGAGAATCGGGCTGACAATTCATAAGACGGATCGGGATCGCGATGTCGAGTTCGCACGTGTGCAGAGAGAAGGCTGGGGCGGCCCGTCAATAGTTAAAGCCTAAAATTACAAATGTGCGAGGGAGGGCTCGTCGAAGCGCGTTCTTCGCTTGTTCGTTCGGATGCGACCTTTCGGGTTTCGGCTCGGCTCGATGGGCCGCGGGATCATCGCGAGCCGTTTATCATGAGCAGCATCTCGTACGCGTATCGCAGGTTTTTGTACAGGCCCGCGCAGCAGCCGTGTTTCTCGATGGTTTGGAACCTGTAGGTGCGGAAGTTGGCGCCATCTATGTAGGTGACGGCGGCCATCAGAGGGCACATGACGATCTTCGTGTGGTCCACAAAGTTGATCTGCAAAGTAGGGAAATCGGCATTAGTTTTATTTTTTCAGCAAAAAGTCAAAATATGACTTTTTACCATAATCATTGTCATAATGAGAAATTATGGCAATGATTTTTGCTATGAAAAATTCTCATATGAGAAATTCGTGTGATATTTTATATGAGAACTCATGAGATTTTTTTCATAGGAAATATATTTTTCTTTCCTCGAATGAGTTAGAATTTAACCGAACACAAACGCACTTGTACGGATCCATTGGTGAGATGCATGATGACGGCGGAACGCGTGCGGTACCACTGGTGGAGGTACGGGATTCGCGAGAGTGAGTCGCTCTGTTTGACGGCGACCGAGCCGCCTGTTTTGGAAAGGTTTTCGTTCATGTAGCGCAGGAAGAAGTCCATTAGTCTCAACTTCTTCTCCAGGTTCGGAGGATAGTTATCGACGGTGTAGTACAGTTCGACTCCCTCTCTATTAATGTAGTGTATGTTGAAACAATTGGCCAGCACGATAAGCCGCGTGCCGTCGTTGAACATGACGCCGTTGCCATCATCGGACATCTGGTAGCCGAAACCATACTTGTCTGAATAGTCCACCCATTTGCTGATCCAGACCATCGGCTGGGCGTTTGGATCCGACATTTCGTCTGTTGAAAATAAATGTTTCCATTAAAATGTAGAAAATAGATTTGTTATTTTTTTAATTTTTATAGTTTCAGATTTAAAAAAATAAAAATAAATTTTTTAGTTTTGTAAATTTTTTTATAGAAAATAATTGGAAAAGATAAGAGACCTGCAGAGGAAATGTTTTCCCTGAAAGGTTTGCTTTTGAGAACAGCAGCCAGCTGATCCTGTAGTGTGACTAACATATCTCGAATGTCCAAAATCTTCGTTCTCTTGCGATTTGATTTATCCTTGGACAGAGGAGCGCCTGGCGCTCGGAATTGACCTTCTTGTTCGTTGTTCATGGTGGAAAGTGGTTTGCGGTTGTGATTCTCCAGGAGGTCCAGACGCGGCGCCATAGTCAGACAAGATAATGGCAAACTCAAAGGCAGGTAGCCTGAAGAGAAAAACATTAAAGTCAATTCAATTTCCCATAAAAATTTCAACCAATTTCAACTTAAAAAATTTGTTAATTTATTTACTTTTTTGCTAATTTCTTTTATAAAAAAATATATAAAAGAAAGTCTTTTCGTTTCAAAAGATTTGTTGAAATAAGAAGATTGAACTCCAAATTGATTGAAACAAGTTTTAATGAAAGTAATATTTCAGTACCACTGGAGAACCATTGATCCTTCAGCAACTTGCTGACAGTGGGTCGCTTTGCCGGATTTCCCTGGAGTATGCTCATGATCATAGTCATGGCCGATTCACTGATATTTGTCGGCGTTGTGTACTGAACTTGCTTTATTCGTGTATAAGTTTCCTTGAGGCTGGATGTTTCGAAAGGTGGCTTTCCCACCAGTAAAGTGTACATAATACAACCAATACTCCACACATCCACCTCATAAGAGTGTCCCACTTTGTTCAGAATCTCTGGAGCAATGTAGTTGGGAGTTCCGCAGAGAGTCCTGTGAAAATTTGCAGAGTTAATTTTTTCACTGTTTTCCATATTTTATATAATTTTATTTCAATGTTTTTTAAATTTATTTATTTATTAAAAGAGTACATCCAAGTCATAAATCTATGACTTAGATTTATCACAATTTTATTTTAGATTTATCACTAACTAAAATAAAATAAGATACAATTAATTTTATTTTATTTTGTTTTATTTTATAATTAGTGAAATTAATGGAATGAGTAATTAATGGAGTTATGGGTATAGTTATACATGTGATTGTAATTAATTGTACTTTTTCCGTTCTCCGTCGAATGAGAGCTGCGTTGCCAACCCGAAGTCACCGATTTTCACCTGCAAATCGTCGTTCAGGAACAAGTTGCCTAACTTGAGATCTCGATGGATGATTTTGTTTTCGTGCAAATACAAGACGCCATCTAGAATTTGTTTCATGTAGTATCTGGTTTCGCACTCCGTCAACACTTTTCTCCTCTTGTGCAACTCCATCATTGACTGCAAATATTAAAGATACATTATTACCCAACAATTATAAAAATAATAAACATTCAAAAGTTTATTTGAAAATCCTACTATTACTTGTGTATGAAATAGATAGGATTCTCAAATATTCTTTTCAATTTTCATACATTTCTCCAAATATTTTCTGTTATATTGTGTGTAAAATCAAACAAAATTAGTAATTTGTTTATCTGTTCAAACTAATATGCAATTCATGAAAAAACGTTTTTTTAATGTTAATATTAATATTCATTTTATTAATATTAATTTGACAAATCTATAACAAAAAAATAACAAATTTTCTAGTTTGAGATCAGTTTTTGAACGTGAAATCTACCCTTCTTCTGCATAACTCCAAGATGATGTAGATATTATGGAAGTCATCAAAGAAACTGTAGAATCCGACAACGTTCTGGTGATTCAGCTTTCGGTGAATGGATATCTCCTGTGTCATTTTTTCACGCTGGTTGTTCTTCGAAATCATCGATTTGGGCACAATTTTTCCAGCATAGACCTTCTGGGATTTCATGTCTATGACCTCGTAACATTTTGCAAATCCACCCTGAAACGTGAAATGTGATATTCAGGCATTGTATAAATTGCTAATTGAATTTTGATTCGTGTTGTTAAATTTCTGAACAATTCGAACAGTTTCAATAGCAAAGTTCAAAAGTTTGAAAAAAATTAATGACAAAATGTTAATAAATGTTAATTACCAAGAAAGATTGATGAATAGCTACTTTCTAATTTATTGAATTGAATTTTTGAACTATTCAAACTTTTAAACAGTGCATAATCAAAAAGTCTCCAACTAATTGGAATTGCATTCCAACTAGTAGTCATACAATACATTTCCAATCCTAAAAGCATTTCAACAACCTCTTTTTGACTTCAGCATTCCGAATGTTAATTTGCTGTTTTTTGTACTACGCATGCGCCGCCGACATTTAAAGGCGCCAGAAACTTTATCAACACTGTCCTGTCTCGCAGCGAATTGTCACATTGGTCACAATTATTTCAAAAGACAATTCCTTTTGTCATCGGCTCTTCCGAAATGACACAAAAAGGACACAACTGGTCAAAAAAGCGTCCATTTTGTGGACCTCAGCAAAGTCAGATGTTTACATTTCTCCAGAATACCACTAACCTAAATTCGATACAACTGTTTTCTGAATCAAAATCAATGCCGAATAAATAAATTTATTCATTATTACCGAACGAAAACATTCATCTAACAAGAAACGTTTCTGATAGAACTATGCATACATCTGATAGATGTTCATATATTAACAAATAACTAAACAAGACGTAAATGGGACATATATTGTGTATAAATTGTCAATCACATATAAATCGTACGGCATATATACAATTATTTAGGGAACATAAATAACTGTATTCAGTTCGATGTGTATATGTATGTACATATATATTCTATCAAAAATCGAACATTTTCGAAAGGACATTAAAAACAATGCCTCATTTCCGACATTAAAAAATGTCGAAATCCCATCTGAAACACATTTCCCCGAAATCACACACACATCCCTGACGCCGCATCTCGGCCGGATTCAAACTCCCAACGGTCGCCCCGTGCCCCGGAACCCCCGAACCTAACCCCCGAACCCAATTCCGCCATCGCCGTCCCGCCAAAACGCCGCGCCGGCGAAGCCGCGGAAACCCGGAACCCCGAATTCGGTTGTTTGTTTGTTGTTGTTGTTGTTGTGGTTTTTGTCACTCACCTTGCCGAAAAAGCGGCCCTTCTTGTACGAGATGCCCTCCGACTTGTCCTCGATGACGTCGGGGATGACCTGCTCCTCCTTCTCCTCCTTGGACATGGTTCGGGGTTTTCGGTGGGAAAACGAAATTGAAGGGGTGAATCGGCGGGGGCTGCGGCGATCGGCGACCGGCGGCGACTTCTCAACGGGACGAAGTGGCTCCGGGTTTGAAAAGTCGGCGAGGCGAGGCGTGCGCGCGCACTCAACGGACGCGCCGATTTGAACGAGCCGAGCGGCGCCAATTGCGCAGGCGCGGCGAGTCACGTGACGGGGATCGGCGGAGGGAAGGGGGGGGGGGGGAAGGACGGGCGGCAGGTTGGCGCGAGGTGGATTTTAAAGGCCGGGGGGAGTGGAGGAATGTGGGACGAGGGGTACTTGTTGGCAGCGCCGATGAGAGTATGGGGTACTGTTCGTGGATCATTTTTGTTCCTGAATCAAATACATCTTAAGGTATTTGATTCAGAATTTAGAATGTTTAAGGTATTTAAAAGAGTTTGGGATCTTATTAAGTTAAAATAATGAGAGTTTGATGACACTTTTAGACTGGTTTATTTCGAGGCTACTATTTGATTTACCAATGCCCAAGCATTTTGTCTACATAGAAGCTAAGAATTTATAAAATTTCTGAAATATGACGTATATAGTGAGATATAGATTTGTTGGCAACATTTCTAAAAATTATAGAAAATGACTAAAAATTATTTTAATAAATTGCAATGACACGCAAGCGTAGATCTTTCAACTATTTAATGGAAAAAACTGCTTCTCCATAACTGGGATTTGAACCCCCGTCCTTCCACGGAAAAGTAGGAAAATATAACCATTTGGCCAAAGTCTTTATATCAAGTAGAACCATTCTTTATGACGAGTCTTTTATATACTGACTTTGGCGGAGTGGTTACACTTTCCAATTTCTGCTTGGAAGGACGAAGGTTCAAATCCCAACTATGGAAATAAGCTGGGATTGGAAATAGCAGCGATATCGCAACGGTATCACAAAGATATCGCAGCGATATCACAGCGGTAACAACGATATCACAACGGTGTGATACCGCTGCGATATTCTTGCGATACCGCTGGGACCATCGCTTTGATATCACTGCGTGATATCACATTTATCTCACACTGAAAGGGAAATTAAGAGTACTATGCGATTAACATGCGATACGCTTGTGCTACTCATGTGATATTGCCTCGATATCACATCGATATCATCGTGATATTTGTGGTTGCCTAGGATATTAATTCTTTCTCTACAGAGCCTCAATGAAAATTCATGAAAACTAATGAAAGATTTTGTTTTATGTACCTCGACAATTTCCATGTTTTTTAAAAGTTCATATGGTTTTTTCGGGTAACATTGATGCTGACAGTCCTTTAGACTCTGTCCTTTTCTTTCTCGCAGTTGAGGTTCAGCGTGAAAAGGACAGAGTCTAGTGAAAGTTTTTCGCGCATAAGCACTTTTTCCAAAACGCTCTGGGAAGGAAAAGTTCACAATTTTAGTCACATAACTGCGTCCTTTATTAAAACAAGCAATTCTTACCATCCGAACACGCCACGTAATTTGAGCGGTCCAGTTTACGTTTGGTACCTTTTTCTCTTGGCGTATTCAAGTAGTGGCGTATTCGAGTAGCATTCAGAGAAAATATGAATAAAGGACGCACTTATGTGGCTTGAATTGTATGTCCTTTATTAATATTTTCTGTGAATCCTATTTGAATACGCCATCCTTCTCTGGAAAGCTGTTAAGGATAAAGACAGAGGAAGAAAAGCCGAAGTTTAAAAACTGGACAATAATTTTATGAAAATGAAAGAAAACGCTTTTTCGTAAACAATTGACAATACATTAGGACAGAGGTTTTAAACCATTTATTTTTACAGTAATGGCGTTTTCGACAAGCGTTCCGGTTCAAGTTGAAGTGAAATCTATCTTTGTCTAGCTTATTGGTAATATAGGACTTGAGAAAGAGAAAACCTGGCCGATGCGTTCGATGAGATTTTACTTGAACCGAAACACATGTCGAAAACGCCACAATGTACTCCTCTTATTGTTTTCGAGACCTAATTACCAGGCAGAAACTTCTGCCCTACTTCTGCAGATGGCGCTGCGACTTGCCCTCACAAACTTCCCATTTCTCGCATCATCTGAACTCCGCCAAGTCCGAGCCGAGGCAACAATAACAATAACCTTCATTCGGTCCAGTCTACGCTCGATTGCTCGAAATTGAGACTGAAACAATGCCCGGTCGCCGTCGCAACGCCAGCCGCAGTTGACTCAGCCACGGGGATTCCCCGGACCCAACCGAAATGTGAAGTTCAACCCGTCGTCGGTCCCCAGGGAGGCTTTGAATGGAAGCTCGTCGTAGATGACACGAAACAGCTGATCCAGCATGTAAATACAAGTGGTTTTATTTAACTAAGCTGCTTTGACTGATAAGCGGAGCGACTCTGCTGAATTTTCGGCGAAAAAAGGAATTTGAAACTAACGGCTATTGACGTGAAAGTGCCGATATTGACAGCTTGTCAAATGGTTTCTGGTGTGACATTCGGATGTTTTTTGCTGAATGAGTTCAAGTCTAGTTATCATTTGTTTGTTTTTTCTATTGTTCTAATTCTAAATTAGGAAGCGGGAGAGGGATATTAAAATGAATGGAAATTGCTGTTGTTTTTTATTTTAATAAGGTTATTTTTTTATAATAATAGAAAAGGTATCGAAGGTAAAAGACATTTTTGACATTCCTGTTGAAAATATCACACCTGACTTCGATGTGATTTTGATGCAAATCTATGTTCGATAAAGATGTATATGAAATTATGCTAAATGAAAGTGAAAATTTTCCAGTTGTTTAAAATACACATTTTTTATTTTTTCAACATTTTTTATTTTTAAGACTGTCACATTTTTTTTAAACTATGTATGAATAAAGGTATATGCAAAAATTTGTTAAATTGAAGTGAACATTTACAAATTTTTCATTTTGGCAAAACTTCAAAAATTTTTTTTAAATAAAAATTCTTAATAGAAGTAAACTGAAAAAATTAATTAATAAAGAATTTTTCAATTTTTATAAATAAAAAAAATTTTAAATACATCCTTCCATCCCTTTAACTGACTCAATTCCCCTCCTCCCAATATCAGATTCGCTGCAATGAACCCAGAGACAAAGAAACTCGAGGATGGCGACTTTGTCTGTATCATCTGCGGGGTGCACTTCTCCGAGGAGAAGCAGTTTTATGGACACTTGCGCATCCATACTGGAGAGGTGCTCTGGAGCTGTGTTCAGTGTCCGAACTCGAACGTCAAGTTCAACTCCCTGTCCCGGCTGCGCATGCATGAGAACTCCTGCCACAACGTCATCAGGCCCTTCAAGTGCCAGGAGTGCAGTCTCGAGTTCGACCGGGCCTCCCAGCTGGACTACCACCAGCGGAGTGTCCACCTCGGGGAGAAGTCGCACATCTGCCAGATTTGCGAGAAGGGCTTCTTCAGGAAGACGGACCTGAGAACCCACCTGAACATTCACCTGGGAACCAACGTCTGCATCTGCGAAGTCTGCGGAAGGAAGTTCAACCATGTATCCAACCTGATCAGACACTGTCGAACACACGCAGGTTGTTGATTCAAGAAATAAAATAAATATTGCCTTTCCCTCAACTCCCTCTATTCCCAAATCCCCTCCTCGAAAAGTTTCTTCCAGGGCTGGGGTTTGATTTCAGTTGATTTTGATTTTGCAGGAATCAAACCCTATCCCTGCACAGTTTGTGGGAAGAGGTTCACCCAGATCAGTTCCTTGGTTCGGCATAAGAGGATACATGAGAAGGGCCAGAAGGTGGAAGATGGGAGGCAGAAGGACCAGGAGAGTTTGAGTATCAGTGCTGGGTACAGTAAGGTGAGTTGGGGTCAAGACCTTCCCCAAGACTCTGGGGAGAATCTTGAGGAGGGTCTTGGTATTGTAAACAGGAATGGTTCCAGAAGGAGAAGCCTACGAATCAGAGGATCGTGAAGAGGAGGCACTACTGCAAGATCTGTGGCGAGAGTTTCAAGTTCATTCTGTTGCTTAGGCAGCATGAGAAGGAACACACGAACAATGTGAAGGCTGCAGAGTATCCAGTGGAGATTAAGGTACAATTTCGCGGCGAATCGCCACCGGTATCTCGACTGACTTGGTTGTTTTGTAGAATATGGAGGAGCAGAAGGAAGAGACCTGCATGACGGAGGCGGTTTACGAATCACTGGTCAAGGAAGTGGAATCCGACAACTACTTCAGTCAGATCGACGTTCTCGCGCAGTCCTCGATGAAGTCCGACGAGAACTTCATCGGGGACTGCGACAATATCGCGGACTTGCCGTATCCTTCCTTGATCGGGCAGGAAAAGAGTTTGGACAGTGCCTTGTGCATCACTTCTGAACAGGTTGGAGGCGTTCCTTATAGTCTTGTAGGTCAAGGTTTCGAGACTAAGTATTAATTTGTTTCTTCTCGAAGCTGGAGCAGATCAGTCTGGAGAAGATGGACGACGTGGGGATCCGCCTCCCGGAGGAACAGGTCCTCGAACTTGTCGGGAACATCAATATCAACTCCCTGGAAATGCCGCTGAACTTCCAGGTAACCAGTCCTAACCAGACAAAGCCCCAGAAATTCGTGGATTTCCGTCGAAATCGATAAAATCGCTCCAAACGCACTTGGAAATGATGTAAAAAGTGATAGGAACCAAGCTTTTCAAAGTTCGAAATGGTTTGGAATGTGTAGAGATCGATTGAAAGAATCGGTTTTTTCAAATCGCCGAAAAAACGGCGAATATGCGGTAAATCTGTATGAAATCGAAATGGGACGTCGAAAAACGACTTTTCAGCCTGAAAAAAACCAAATTATGTAAAAATATTCCTTTTTTGCAATGAAAAGTAAAAACCTCAGGTATTTCTTTGGACCCGGGATTCCTGGCGCCACCTCTGTGCAGATACTGCTGGTACGCAGCAAAGTTTTGCTTTTTCTTCTCAATGATCGGCTTAAACGGATCCTCGGTTTTCTTCGCCTTTTTGGGGCTGTGCTTTTCCACCTCCAACTTCGAGGAAGAACCAGCTTCCTTTTTCTTCTTCTCCTTCAGATCCTTGGTTTTCTTATTATCCGGACCTTTTTCGATTACCACAACTTTTGCTGGACTCGAATCCCTCTTGAACTTGTTGAGTTTCGACAAATTCAGTTTGTCCTTCGACTTTTCGGAATCTTCCTCTTTGGCTTCGGGTTTACGTTTTTTTGTTGGACTCTCTGGATCTTCGATTTTCAGATCTGATGAAGTTTTGGGTTTTGAGGCTGAAAATGGGGTTATATTATTTTAAAATTATAATGGTTTATAAATTGTTGTATAATTAAGCAAATTTTAATTTGTTTAAGTTTTAAAATGTTTTAATGTAAAATAGAAGACATTATGAAAAAATTAATGATAATCAATTTTTCAAAAAACTTTCTTGGAGAAATTTTTATTTTTAATTTTGTTTCTGGGAATTTAAATTAATTTTTCATCTAAATAATCTTTTTTTTTGAAATCTTAATATAAATAATGTTAGTATGAAAAATAATTTAATTAATTTCTTACGATCAGCTGACGAATTTAAATAATCCATTTCGATTGATTCATCCAACTGGCTGATAGCTTCCGCAAAATCGTCGTCATCGTGAATTTCGAATTCCTAAAATGAAATTAAAAATAATCGTTTTTAACTCTTTTTTTAAACTTTTTAAAACAATTTATGATTAGAACATAAAACGAATAAAAGTGATTGAAAATTAAGTCTGTACTTTTTGCAGCAAAGACTCATTTTTCTTCGTGACGACTGGTTGCTTTTTCTCAATTTTCGGCGCTGCGACTCGTTTGATCGGAGTCTTCTTAAACATCTCCGTAATAGTGACGACTTTCGACGGTTTCTCCGGCTCTTTCGTCATTATTTTCTTTTTTGGCGTAGGTTCTTCATCGGAATCTGACAGGATCTGAGCCTTTTTCCTCTTTTCAGTTTTCTGGGAAAAATTGTTTATTAGGAAATTGATTTGATGAGATTAATTTTGGTGTTAATAGCCAATTTCGTTTAAATTTTAATCTTCAGTTAAATTTGAACTAAAATAACTTTTAATTTTCAATTAAAATTGTTTATATTGGTTTCAATGTAATTTCCACAAAACTGGCAGAAAATGCATAATACACAAAATTGGCATATAATGTATTCTGCATAAAAATGGATAATGCACAAAAATGCATAATGCATAAAAATTCAAAATGGCATAGAAATGCATAGTGCACAAAAATGCTTATTTGTTGGATAATGCATTTTTATGCACCAATATGCCCAATGTACCAAACTGCATAAAAGTGCATAATGAACAAAAATGCACAAATGTATAATTCATAAAATAGTATAAAAACATAATGCATAAAAATGCATAATGCATAAAAAGACAATGCACAAAAATTGTGTAAAATAAAAAACAGCTGATTTGAAATTGCTAAAAGCGAATAATAAATTAAATTCAAATAGTTAAAAATTAGTATTTGTAAAATAATTTAATTATCAACAAAAATTATATTTAAAATTGTTTTAATTAATTGTGCATTTTTTAAAATAAGTTAGATCTGAAATGAAGTTTGTTTATTAAATTAAAAATAAAATCATTAATTTTTTTAACATTATAATACAATTATTGAAAAATACCTTGCTCCTTTTTACAGGTGATTTTTCTTTCGCTTTTTCATCTTCATCTGATGATGATACCAATGTTCTCTTCTTAGAAACAGGTTGAGATTCCGTTTTTTTCGTCCCAATTGGACGAAAAAATGATGTAATTTTTTCTTTTTGCTGAAAAATCATCCAGAAAAATGATTGCTTGAACTACGTATATTAAAAAAATAGTTTCATACAATTTTTTTAATAGCTTGAAAAATTTAAAGGGTAATTAGTGTTACATCCAAAAATGTAATGCAAATATAAATTGTTTTCTTCAAATTTTTTTAGCACACAGTATTTCTTAAATCAAAATACGTAAAATATTCTTATGTAAAAAGTATAAATTAAATAAAATTAAAAAAATAGAAAACTAAATTCTTTTTCAAATGTTTTTAATCTTTCAAAATTAGTAAACAAAACCATCATTTTCAAACCCTAAAAATCCACTACTAAATTCCCAATTTCCAAAAGTTTCCAAAAAGATTTTTTCGATTTCTCAAAATCCAAAAAAGCAATCCAAAAAAACCTTTACCATTTTCACCCAAATTGCCAAAAACTGACGAAATCCTCACACCGATATTCGAATCGCAAATCCTAACCTAAAATCTGACAGTCATCGGCGATTAGAAACAAAATACAAAACAAATCAGCCGAACGTCAAAACCAAAACAACCCGAAATGACAAGTTTTCTTCACGAAATCGCTTTTCAATTCTTTTCCCGGAATCGCATTGTTTACAATCGCAAATTTTAAGGTTATTTCGAAAGTGACGTTTTCGTGACGCGAATGTCAATTTCGATCGCGAAATTGGGATTTTCAAAAAAACGCGGGAAATCGGCGGGAATTCGCGAAATTGGATACTCACTCTTGACATGATTTTGGAAATGCCGAAATTGCGCCGAAAACCACTCGATGCGTGAAATCCCGCGCGTTCCGGTGCGTTCGCCGACGGACTGCAGAGGGCGCTGTTTTCGGACGGATTTGCGCAGAACGAGTTGCGCGGAGGACTCGCGAATTGACGCAACGATTTTCGCGGATATATATTATCGAATTACGTAAGTCTTTACGGAGGAAAAACGTCGTTTGAGGAGATAGATATGTGAGAAATTGAACATTTTTCGAGGGGAATTGATTTCGAGGGGAAAAATTAGGAGGAGAGTGATATGTGTGGGAAATTTAATTTGGAGGTTTTTAGAAATTTGAATTTAGATTTGGGTGGAAAGTTGAAATGGGTGTTTTTTATGCAAATTATTTTTTTTATACATTATCCAAAAATGCATAATGTATAAAAATACATAATGCACAAAAATGCATAAAGCACAAAAATGCATAAAAACTGCAAAATAATGCAATGTACAAAATAATGCAAAAAATTGAACATTTATTGATTAACAAAATATATAATACAGTTTTTTCTTGTATTATACACAGTTTTATATCAAAATATACTGGAACGGTTTTTAATGGCCAATTTATCTAAAATTTGTATTTTCTAGTGTAACTGATAATTAAAAATTATTTTAGTTTATTTATTTATTATTTAAATTGCATTTAATTTAAATAGTAATTGAATTACATTGTAAATTTACACATTAAAACATCCAAAAAAAATCGTCAATTTTGCGATATAATAATGTTTAACAATGTTTTCTACGAAGGATAAATGCGCTCCCCAATTTTGAGAACAACTTCGCTAGTCGATTGCCGACTTAGGTAAATCCCAAATCGAATTTTTCCACTAAGTTCAGACGCCAGGGATTTAAGTGGTTCCACTGTCTTTTTTCCAGTAGTTTGATCGATACATATCATTTGGCATCTCGTACATGGACCATCAGTCTAAAATAAAAAAATTTAATTACAAAATTATTTTTTTGTTGAATTAAACATTTAATTTTTTTTAAAAACAATTTTTTAATACATTTTTGTGAAAAAAGATTTTTTTTAATTTAATCTTTTTGAAAAAATGTTGTATTTAATTTTACGAAAACAATTGTTTTATTTCATTTTTGATGAAACAATTTTTTTTATTTTATTTTCTTGGCAAAAAAATTTCAAAATGTTATTTTTTAATTAATTATCTAATTAATCAAATTAAAATTTTTTGAATATAACTAATTAATTTTGTTTAACTTGAAAAACAATTTTGTTATTCAAACAGTACGAAAATTATTCGAAGGTCACCTGAAATTCAATATTTCCTATACTAATCCCATTCCAGGACGTTTCCGCGAATGGTTCACAGCCAGATATAACTAGATTTCCCCTAAACCTATCAAGAACCGTGTTCCGATCAAAGTCAGCATCCTCGGGAACTTTGTCCGCAAGCCACATAACACTGGCTTCGTTAATCAACAAAAATTGAGCTTGGCTGACGAAGGAGAGTTCTGGTTTATTCGAATCTGAAAACAGAAGCAGTGTTACCAACATCCCAACTTTCATTTTTAAAACTAGATCCTCTTTCCATTAGCGCCACCTACATTTCTTAATTTATTGAAATTTACTTCTCAATACCAATTAAATATTCGTTGTGAGCCACTAGCGCCATCTGGATTTTTCAAGTATTCAAAATTTACTTTTCATTAAAACCAGTTAAATATTAGTTCGCGCCAATAGCGCCACCTACATCTTCAAATAACTAAAATTTATTTTTCATTAAAACCAATTAAATATTAGTTTCGCGCCAATAGCGCCACCTACATCTTCGAATTACTCAGATTTACTTATCGAAACCAATTAACTATCAGTTTTGAGCCACTAGCGCCACCTATATTTTTCAAATATTTAAAACTGTGTTATCGTCAAAATCAGTTAAATATTAGTTTCGCGCCACTAACGCCTCCTACATCCTCGAATTATAAAAAAAGATTATAAAAAGATTCAAGCAAGTTTTTTAAGTACCTTTGTCCTCGTCCAGTTTACTCTGCCTGACCAGCCTCAAATTAGGCCTTCCCAAGGCCAAACTCAGCCATTTCGACACC
>JABFPB010000469.1:1431-37945 GCA_022817645.1 Ceratoteleas bidentatus
CCGTTCATTAAACTGAGTCAAAAGAGCCCGCGGCTTAAAATTTAAATTACGCGCGTGTGCCGGTCCCCCCCCCCCCCCCGAGCTCCTCGATCTTCTTCCCGTATAATTATCCGTATCGTTTAATATTCCGCACAATTACGTTTCCTGTTTAATTCTATCGCGCATATTTCCCGGCTGCAAAGTTGTAATTGTATCAGGCGAATTTCTCATATAAATCAGATTCAGACTGGTGTATCCCGTATACGTATGGCGCGCGCGTCAACGTACGGGTTCCCGCAATCACAATTTCCCTCGGTTCGACGAGAAAATGTTTCTGTTCGGAAAGAATAGTGCGGGGTTGAAAGGGCAGATTCGTGTTTAAAAATAACGCCCGACAGTGGAGCGAGAGGGGCGCCACTGAGGGGAAGGGACGGCGGAGGGGGCGCGGTAATTTGTGTTCGCGGTGTCGATCGAGGCAGCGTGGCACAGAGCGGCGCTGTCCTCGATCGTCGCGTGACTCGGCGAGCGGCGCAGGGCCGCACATTCGTAAATGTCAGATATTTATTCCGCTCGATTTCGTCTCTCGCGAGCGACGACTCGGAGTTGCGCTCGTTAAATTTAGGATATGACGGGCTGGCGCTCAAAGCTGCCGGCGCGCGTCGCTGTGCCGAATGAAATTCGTCGCGGCCACCAATTAACCGCTCGCGCGCAAGGACGGATTACGGCATTTGGGCTGCGATTCGCGCGAGATCGGCCGTGATCAGGATGGGTGGAGATGATTTAATCCGATAACGAGCCACTTCCGAAGTAAAAAAGTCTTGTTAAAAATTGATGAAAATTTGATCAACGAAAATGAGTCAAAAAAGTTTTGATTATTTCTGGAGCAGAAGTTGATCGTGGATTGATTATGATTGGATTTAAGTGATACGTGATTTGATAAAAAATTATCTAAACTTGTTCAAGAAAAATGATGAAGATCATTTTTTGACATAATTTGTGTTACTCGGGGTTTCGTGGATGTGGGGGGAATAAGGTTGATTTGCAATTGTATTACAATTTGATAATTATATACAATATTGTTCAGTATAATTATGAAGAATCGGGTATTTTGTAAAGCATTTGAAATTTTTTTATTTTTCGTAGATAGTACAATGAAATATAAAACCTTTTCAATCAATGACTAGTGTATCACAAAGGAAAATTGAAACTAAAAAAAGAGTAGCTAGCATGACAATATCTACGGGTGTATAAGAAAAACAATTAGTTCATTTAATTGATTTAGTTGCATTTAGTTTGAAACAAACAAAATAGTAATAGACTTTCTAATTCAATTATTTGTAAAATGTGAAGTCAGAATGATGCTTTTCAGTAAGAATGCTTAGCAGGTATTTCATGCTTGTACTATAGATATATTGTGTGAAAGGGTTATGGTTGTCAGCATGAGTTCCTTCTTTGACAACAAAACATCTGTTCGATGTAGACTTTCAGTGCTGCCAACTTCCTAGACCATCTGGTTCTTCCAAGTCGTAATACTTTGTTTTTCATTTTAATGATTTTTTATATTTGTTAAGAAGATTTGCGAAATTTAACAAATATGGATTTTACATTATTTGACCATTTATACTGAAAAGTTATTAGCGATTTACTATTTTGAAATAAATTAATTTTTTTCAGACATACGGCCCGTTTATTAGTCCAATAAAATTTATGTATTAATAATATATCCATATATTGCGGAAATTAATTAATTTGCTTGATAATTAAAATAGACACATATTCGTCTGGAAGTTAAAAAATAGCAGAATTTCCGAATTGGGGTAACGTAATTCCTTGTTAAGTGAAATATTAATGGCCCTTTTAGCTAGCGTTTATATATAATTAACCGTATTAAGACTGTTGAATAATATTGAATATGTTCATCTCTGAACTATTTAACAAAGAAATAGTTAACATAGCGTAATACTAAGAGATCAGTATCCAAGCAATCCGTAGATGCGTGCCCCGTATGATATTGACTTAAAAATCGAATGATATTTACTTCCAATTAACAATAAAGGGATGCCTTATTCATCCACCAGCTTCACGATGCACATACCATTAACATTATTACTACGGAAGTTCGATTCCTCTCATTCGTTCATGAGAAGCATTATTATTTTATTAACTGATATCCGCTGGAGACAATACGCACACTGTATTCAGGAGAAAAATACAAACGCCCAATTCCTCATCACCGTTCTGCCGAACGAATTAATCACTCTAAAACCTAACGAAACAGTCGATCGCCTAGAAACCATATTTCACAAGAACAAACAACTACATAAAATATGACGAAATCATTACTCTGCAATCAATCTTGCTTTCCGTCAATTTTTTCCCTCCCGTCAGTTGCTCAAGCGACGAAAAACACAATTCAATTAATACGCTGCTATCCGTGAAACGTAAATCACGCAACAACCGATACCCTGAAATGCCAACCGATTCACCTAATTATACCAAAACCAGATACTCTCCAGACACATTTCCAGGTCCGGCAATAAATTACGGACCTATCATCATCGGCGACTCCGCGCCAACAACAGCCCAAAATAAAGCGCCGTCAAGAAGTCCCCATTTATCTGCCCCGAAAACTTGTTCTCCCGTCCGGACCTCCGAGCGATGCATCAATTACTTATCAGTGCGCACGCTATCTCCCCTCATAACCAAAAACTCCGAACTAATTCCGGAAGTCCGGGTTTTTCGGCGGCGGTAAATCATTCGGCTTAAATGCGAAATAGCGTTCGATCCGAAATCGGCCGAACTTCGCGATCCCGAGTTACAATGCCATAGTCGGTTTTCACGAGCAAAACGTGCTCGGCGAATCGAAAACCGGCACGTTTTCGATTTTCAACGCAGACAGACGATGTGGCGCACCTTTTTGCGCGTTATGCGAAGACACGATCTGGATCTCCGGGTGCTTCGGGGGAGACGCATTTGCGTGTGCCAGAGCCGGGCGATGAGTCACGCGACGTCGTCAGGGAGGACTACGTTACGGGTTCGTGGAAGCGTTCGGTGTCTTGACGCAGGGGAAGATGCATGCGCCGGGGTGGAACTTTTCGACTCCGGTAATGCCGGGTAATGCCGGGTAATGGCGTTTTTAGGCCGGCTCGCGACTTAATGCTGATGAGAAGGTTAATCGACGTCACGGAGCTGCTCGTTAAATAAATAGAGCTGCCGTTTAGTTTTCAAAACTTGTTTGTCCAAGTGCATTACGTTCAACCTGACGATAGTGGGGTTAGTTTCGGTGAAATATTTCGTCGACTCGGCGGGATCGGCGGCCCGGAACGAAATGAAACACTTCGTCTTAATCAATTTGTATCCGTCAAGAAGAAAAATGTCGAGGTGTAGTTACACGAAATGTCGTGGAAGGAAAAAGTATGGGTCTTGGATCATTTTTAGATGGAAAGTTAGATTTTGTATTTTGAGGAAACTGTGGATATGGTTCATTATTAGTTGGTATTTGCTTTATGAATAGTTTACGGATTTCTGGACAATTTTTTGTTATTAATTAAATCGTTTGCACTTTTGTAGACATTCCGAGGGAATGTTTTAAAGAATTGTGCACAAAGACGTGTAATGGAATATTTTTAGACTTGCAATTTTGCACTGACCATTAATTTCGAAAATTTGTTTGTTTCAGGTAAGCTTTCATATCGTGGATCATGCATCTACGTCGAAAGATCCGTAAGTAACGAGGCACAAGGAACGGTGCAGAGATCGAAGCGGACTAATCAATGAAAAGTGTCGATCATCTTACTTCCCGAGCGAAAAAGATGTTAAAAACGTGATACCGTTGATCGAGCGGTTATGAGCAGAGGGAATTTTCCGTGTGGCGACGGATTCAAAATAGAACAATGGCGAAGGTAGTGGGCGACTCGGTAAAAATTGCGGTTTACAGTTACGCTAAACAAAGTTCGCCATTCGTTCATTATAGGCACATCATTAATTACTCCGCTAAGAAAGGTTCATCTTTGTCGTTCCCAGAACAAAATGGTACTTTTCCTGCAGCGTTCAATAGGGAAAGGGAAATGTGGAAAATGGGGCAAGATAAATTGATATCAATAATACAAAATGGTAATACATGAGGTCGTAATGGTTTTATGACTGTTTTAGATTTCCAATTATATTGCTTGCAAATTGCTCTAAGTGAAACGTTGAATGAACAATATTATATCGATGAAGTACATTAAACCTATTAAACGAGACTGATTTACATTAATCAAATATAGTTGAATTTACGCTCACTGAAAAACAGTTATTCATATGCAAAAACTTATTAGTCTATCCATTTCGATTTAAATGCCCGCCGATTCATTTAACACTTTCTCTCATTTAAATACTTCGAACTTTAACATAAACGTAATAATTCTGGTTGAAACTCATCTACTAAAAACTTCTGAATCTAGCTACCGAAAAAGTTGCGTCAGCAAAAATGTTTTTCACGTTTAGACCTTGAAGAAATCATTAAAAACAGTTCTATTCAATCTAAACCGAACTTTCTCTTACCACCTTAGGACATAAGAGCAATATTAAAGCCAAAAATCTAACATTTTCCCGCAAAACTAAGCATCTGTTAGTTACTCTATCCGTCGTACCAAACGGCCCGTAACTTTCCAGTCAAAAATCGTTTCAAAGTATCCGAAAAGCCCTGCCAAGTCGATTCCTTAAAAACCGTCGGGAAATGGCCTTGATTGCACCGAAGTTTGCCGAGACAATGTGCTAAAGCCTGTCTAACCGGCCGACTCACGCAATTCAGATATCCCGCTAATTCCGCAAGTATATCATAACAAACCGGCGAGCAACACGAAATCGCGACGGCGCCGCGTATCGCATTGTTCCGCAAACTCAATAACCCGTCGCGAAATCGAATTTCGGAACTGCGACGAGCACGCGAGAGCCACTTTGCTCGACGTTTTCATCGACACCTCCGCGCGCGCACTACGTGCTCCATTATCTTCAAAGGCGGACCTCGCTGGCACATAATGTATCATCCCGTGGTCCGACACGTCCTGCATTGTTTCGACACACGTGTACGTGTGTCTGTACGCGTGTGTCGCCGCGCACACACATTAAAAATGCGAATTAGACACGGACCGGGGCGCCCCAAAGTCGTCGTCCTTTGCGAAAACCCGGGCTTCCTTTGCTGCGCCGCCACCGTAGTTCGCGTTTGCACTCCATTGGTTTCGGCACGTACGTTTGCCGAGCTGCTGCAGGTGCCCGCTACAAAGCGACGCGCATCGGCGTTTATTTGTTTTTGCGAGTTGGGACTTAGCCGGGCCAAAGCGCCCCGCGCGCCGACCAATTACTGGTCTGCTGGTCGAGTGGGACGAATCGGCCGAACAAGTGCGTTTCTTTGGAGCATTTCGGTCCAGATGCGAAACGCCGTCACCACTGATTATCGCCGCGCTATTTTCATCCGACGAAATTGCCGGACTTCGTCGTTTGCTGACGTCATTTTCTTCGCTCCCCACCCGGTAGTCTCGGGATGATTGAGGCGGGTATAAATAAATGCGGAGAGTTTTTCGGCATTGACGAGCGAATCGTGGATAGGGGCCATTGTTCCTGGAAAATACGTTTAACGAGATTGCGGCCTGTATATGGGTTCGTTAAATTTAATTTATTCGAATGGAGGTACCGGATTCGTTGAAATTTGGGAAATGTTAGTGTTTTTGGTTGAAATGTGAATTGAGGAATGGTGTAATTTCGTTTTTAGAGGTAGGGGTAGAATTAATTGTTAGAATGTTATGTTAGAATAGAATTGATATTCTATAATTATTGAATGTGCATAAACGCATTTCTCTTAAATACCTATTTTTTGAATATATAATGCCGTAATGAAGGAAAGATTACTGCTGTATGGAATGAGGCTATGGTAATGAATGTTAAAATAATGACTTTTACCATTTAATTGATTAGATTTCACGAGAAATTTTCTCCGTTCACATCATTATTACCCGGTAATTAATAAGTTTCACATAATCAACGATAATAGTTCTATTTAATCATACATAAATAGTTTACACGCCAAAATACAACCAAATGCAACTTAGTTGTAATAATTAAGTTTTGCATGATCTGTGTTCAGACAGGATAATTATTGAAATTAAATGATAAACCATTTGCATAATTTAAAGAAAAAACGATTTAATAACAATGAACAGATTAAAGTTCGCCAAATTACTAACGATTCAATGCAACGGTGATTCGAAACGTATTCGCGTTACATTAGTTTAATGCGGCTCTTTTAAGTCTTCGAAATCTAAAAGCAACGAACCAATAATAACTCGATCATTTATTCGTCCGTAGTAACTGAAATACCACTGACTTGTTTCACCTCATTGTTCATTCCCACTAAATCTCGATCACGTTCTCCATTAAAAGGGACCGCTCTAACAATCATTTTCCCACTTATCACTAGAACATTTGCCCAGTCCCACAGTTATTAATAGAGAAAACGAGCTCGGTATCGCTCTTTCCCAATCCACAGCCCAAATCCGATCATTGAATGCGGCGAGCGCCATAAAGACGCGGCTAAACGGATTTAGAGTCGAGGTTGAATTGCACATAATTACGTCTGAGATTGTCGCTTTGGCTTTCGTAACAGCCGAAATGAACCGAGGACAAAAACGGTGCCGTCTCACCTGCGATATAAATTTTCCCGGGAACCGAGATGCCGGGCCGTGATGGCCCTTTTATGCCGAAAAGAAAAAGGCTCATGAAAATCAACGGCCATAACTCATCGGCCACAGAAAAAGCGGGCCGAAATGGGCTTTATCGCGGCCGATCGCGGACGCACCTCGGCGCAAAAAAGGAAAAATGGCCGATCGCATTGTGCGTTCGGCCGATGGGCGCGCAAAACGACGAAAAAGCGCGGACAAGTCGGAGAGGCAATTTTGGCAAGGGTCGTAATAACGAAGGCAGGATCGGCGTGCAAAAAGGCCCAACGGAATCGGCGAGATCGAGACAATCGCCGGACCGATCGCGAGCGCCGGATACCAAATCGTTGGCGGAACGAGGATGGCGCGACTCCCCCTTTTTGTCTCGCAAATGGATTCGTTCGCGAGCGTTTTCGTTCCGTGCGGCAGCACGCAAATTATAATAATGATGACGACGGAATCTGCAAATAATGTCATATTTCAAAGGAAATTGATTTTTTTTGCGCCCTCGACGTCTGCGACGCTTTTTCTCGCGGTTTTGTTCCCGTCAATGACTGCGCTGGCGACAAACAAATTCATCGCGGTTTTCCCGGGAGGCGCTAAATCTCAATCGTTATTTATTTGAATAAAAAACGATGCAAAAATACGCCGATTCAGGTTACGTTAATGACCTCAATTATCCAAGACCGAATTATGCGAACGCGTTAAAGTGTCATGGAGGTGTAAAGTGTTGCGAAACGACGCGAAAAAATGTGGGCGACGTAGAGAAGCTTTCTCTGACAGTGCGAAATACTGTTCGCCATACTTCGCAGTCCGAGTTAATAGATTCACCTTTTCGGCGCGCATTACTAATTGCGTCGAATCTCGTTTGAAATATCTTCATTTCGCCGCCTTGAGATGGTCGTTCCCGTTTATCACGCGCAGTCATCAAATTAAATTGCACAAATTAAAATCATATTTTCGCCGCGTAATTCGAAATGCCCGAACAATAATTTGTCGCGCAACATTTTGCGTCAATTTCGCAAGTGTGAATGTTTAATTAGCGATTCTTTAATGATTCGACTCTTATTAGCGCGTCCGGTATGATGATAATTAAATGTACAATCTGAATAGTGATATTAACGATGGAAATTTAAACTCCGCAACTTTCATTTGCGAAATACCGGGTCTACCGTGCGTGTCGGTGTACGTGCGCGGATTAAATGCGAAAATAGGATTTTCGGTCGAAATGAAACCCGTCTTCGCGCTCGCACATCGACGCGCACTTCGAACATGAATTTCAATAGCGCGCAAACATTGTCTTTGCATTTTTCACGCGTACGTACACGTAACCGAGAACGCTGCGTGCTACGGCAGTAAACGCGTCGTAAAAGTTACGCGCGCATCGCCACGACCGAAAAGGCAAACAAACCGAACGAAACTTGACGCCTTTTATGCATGACTGAGGTAATCATGTGAAAAGAGACATAAGCAACACTTGCTTTGTACGAATGTGTTTATGTATGTATGTCTGACCCTGCGAAAGTGGGGTGGTTTATATCTCCGAGCATATGGAGTTTAGGGCACCGGAAAAGGAATTAGTTTACAATGTCTTCAAACTTTATTACAGTATACGCTTTGATGGTATTGGATTAGGTTAAACGAATTTAGTTGAGTTAGTTTGGTCTAGAAAAATATATTTTACGCACAAAAAATGTACTTTGATTACGATTTTGCCTTTAGTAAACTCCTTCGTTATTTTTGTACGATATTAAAAAAACAAATGTAACAAATGCTCGAAAAACGAAACTCTCACTGCCGAGTAATCAAGCGGTACGACGAAAGAGAAGAGTGACAAGAAAGTTGGGGATTAATTGTGTGTTTATTTAAAGAATTGCAGACATTACTTCACGAAGAAAATTAATGAAATTAGTTCGATGGATTCATCGTGAATCTTTGTTATATTACAGTATTAAGTTGTTATAATAAATTCACGGCCTGGAAAGTATTAAGGATGTATTTATACATAATGTAACGGTTGAATTAACGAATAAACGGAACGGTACTGTCGTGCTTAAACAAAATCGTTAAGATGGTAACGAATAGAGTTTCTCGATAATTAATGTTAAATCAGATTTATGACTTCATTGTATTAATATTTTACTCAGTGAGTTTTTTCAGTGTATTTCTATCAGATTGTGCTAAATTAAAAAAAGTCAACCTAGTACATCTTTTTTACTTTTTTCTTGTCAGCGGCGAGTTGCACAAAACTAACATGTCAGTTTTTCGAACAAATCTATATTTTAAACGACAGCTGCTCGCTTTGAAATAGTAGTACAACCCGATTTACTAAAAAAATTAGATCGTCAAAATTCAATAACATTTGTACAAATCTTTATTCCATACAGCAAATAACAATTCACAAAAATCGATATTCTCTACATTCATAAATCATTTGCAGCTACATCCTCAAAACACCTAACAATTCCTTGTTTTGTCTCATCAATTAAATTTTCCAATTTCCATCACCGCTCGTAAACACATCACAATTTTATACTTCTTCGGTATTTTTCATGCAATTCCACAACCGCTTCGGACACTCCTTCGAACCCACTTTTACGGAAACTACATTTCGAAGTTTATGGCGCATACATTCGCGCGTAACCTATTTCCGATTGCCAAAAGAATGATAATTGAAAACATTTTCTCGGCGCTTCCCATTTACAGCTTTATATTAATCTTCGGCAAAGTGACTGTCGCGCTATAAAAGCGCATTGTCTCGGAAACTATTCGAGCCGCCGCCCGGCACGCGAAATTTACGACAAGAAAGGTATAATCGCACGCACTTTCTCGCGACTCTCCTCTCCTCGCGCGCTCTTCCGCGTTGCGTCTTTATTTGGCGCAAGCACGTCGCGTTCCCTTTTGAAAGTGCAAGTTTATTTAGCGCGATTCAATTTTAAGCAAGCAATTGTCGATTGTGCTCGAATGCGTCTTCTCCGGCGCGTTTCCGCAATGGGACGAGTGTGTTCGTACCGCCGTGGAAATGCACTTTCTTTCGCGTCGTGAATTATTTTTAATTAAAAGATTTTTGTCGTGCGCCGGGGCATTCCTGCGCGTTGAGAAATGCGCAAAATTCGTTCAACCACGTCGAACGATTTCATAATCCTTTATGGCGCGCGCTTACAATGGCCCGAGATTTCATTTCGGATCTCGCGATTCGTTTCTTTTCTTCTCATATTTGTATAACGTTGCGATATAAAGTTACGCGGGCGTTACGCGACTGATAAATTGTTTAAACGTTTTATTGCTCAATTAGCACCGCGCGGTAACGTGCGAGCGACGCAAAAAGCCACGCTCGCTTCGCGATCTTTTTGCAGTTAGTTATGCGATGTTAATTATGCACATATTTGTATCTATCAAAACTCGACTCCGAGTCATTATTCACGTCAAATGATAATCCGAATTGTTTATGTAACACAATTCGTGGTTTGTCTGATTAAATGTTCCACTGTACATCCGCAGTGTGACGTGCTTAAGAATGCATGCGCGTTCGATAATATTGGGGGAACATGGTGATTTTTCTAAAAATGAACGTGCCGGTTCACTGCCAAATGATTATGAAATCTGGCTTACGAGATACCGAGCCACAATGAGTTCAATTTTATCACGTTTCCGATTTATCTTTCGCTCGTTTGGAGGACACGTTTCCAAGATGCAAATGCACTACGATTCAGTTCGTTCGCAAACTTTGCAATTTACAAAACATTACGTAACGTGTTTTGTCAACTTTTACGACCGACCATTTTTCCTCGCCTCCTATCAATAGTTACTCAACAAACGGCCGATCGATACAGATTGTTCTAACTTTTCTACGGCCCGATTGCTAATCCGCTCCTCAAATTAGAATAGAACCCACGCTTCATACCATCTAGACGTGGAACACGTTTCGCCTTTTTCCCCGTTTCCCGCCTCCGCCAGGAAATCATTTAATTCCTGAAAAAATGGCCGTACCATCTAACAACTTCATCGAGGAAAGCTCTGCTTAACGAAACAATCACGTCTGATTGAGCGCAGTCATTTCCGTACACATGCCCGTCAATTGTGCCCAAATTGTTCCTTTCAGAGTTGCATCGACGTGGAACTTATTTCCCGCAATTGCGCAGACGACGTCCGTCCTTTTTTTGCCCCGACAAATGGCCAGAATTAGCATATCAAGGAAGACGGCACGAGAGCGGCGGTAATGGCAGTGAGTCATGCACCGTCTCGTTGCCGAAAATCCCGGACGCACTCTCGACTTAATTTAAATATTCGCCGACTTTACCCCGGCGCGAAAACAAACGAGCCATTGACCTTTCGCGTCGACAAAGCGATCTCGCGATTACGCCGTCTGACCTTTGCGAGCGACCAGTCCCGCGTGACATCGCGACCCAGCTTCGCTGGCGATTCTCGGTCCTCCTCTCTCGCGCGCCATCTGGCGTCGCGCCGTCTCAATCGCGCGCGTGCCAGCGCTCCTCGTTCCATGACGCATGGCGCTAAATGACGCCGCCAGGTGCTTGCTTTGATTGTGCCAAGTGGAACGGCGTTACGTTAATGCCGCATTAATTAAGAAAATTCACATTTTTCTGACGCGTTACTTTTGGAGCAAGATTTCCCCTGGCCAGGCACTCGAGCATTGGGAGCTATTGTTCGAAATTCATCCGCACTGCGAGCTTATAAATTCCGCTGCTAGTCCGAGAGAGGGCCATCTATTAAAACGGCGAACGTGCTCTTTTTGTTATCATACATTTTTGTGCAATTAGCGCGGAAGGATTTTTCACTCGGGCTCTTAATAATGAGTGACTCTTCTGACCTCGCTGCCTCATGACCGTACATTTTGCAGGGTTCCAATTGGAAAGGTATATTTGGATGGCGCTGGATAGACAGGGAAGCTTGAATTCGTATGTCTTTTCTAATTTCGGGTTTTGAAAACAGGTGAATTCTGTTTTTGGAATTGTGTATGTGGATAGTATCTAGTAGCTATAATTGGAATCCTCCATTTTATTCGACGCGACGAAGAGGCGAAATACAGATTATTTCGCAGTGTCTTCAGCAACGTATTTAGCAAACTAGTCTGCCGATGATTACTGGTGACATCCGTTGAATTTGCTGAAATGAGAGGAAAATTAATTGATATTGTTTTCCGATAATAATTTCATAATCTTCTTCGTCATACACCATCGGACACTCTCGAGGACTGTTCGATTAATCAATGACTTTCATCACCATTGCCGCGTTGCAATTTCTGTTTGTTTTCATTTCGTCACCGCCGTATTTTATCAAGGTATACAATGCTTCGACAGGCCATCGACGAAAAACACCATTTTTATCTGCGGCACCGATTCGATATCTCCACTTTATCTTTTTCGCTGTTTGGTTTTGCGTTTATCTTTATCTACACTTTGAAATTTGTTCATCGTTTCAGACGTTTACAATGTGGCGCCGCTCTCGTTAAACCGCCATTTCCGACAACTTTTTTTCATTTCGACGCGTCCTCGCTTCAAATGAACACTTATCCTTTCGATTCCACAATTTCTTTTTCATACAGCTTTGCCCTCCCCATTTTGTCACTTTCATCAATCACGTCGCCGATGGTTGGCTAATTCACAAAACATTCGTTTGTTCGACTTCTTTTCTTCGTCCGAATCGTCGCGTAATTGGGTTAAGAGCGTAATTCAATCTCGGGTGACGAAGTCGAGAAAAATGCCGAGTATTTATTCAGACTGTCGCACGACCGAAAACATCGGCGGACAGTCGCGGTCGCCTGTGAAACGGAAAACAGTCAGGTCAGAACCACTTAACATTGACTCCCTTTGGCGCCTAACCTCTCACTCGGGCCACTAAGTAACATTAGAAAGCGCTATCAGATAACTTGTAAGCCGATTGGCAGAGGAACGTAAGTCATCCTCGTATGAATGCACGTCACAATTGAGTAAAGTGTGCCTCGTAAAATAGTCGAACGTGAAACAGGTTTTCCCTCTTTTCCGCGTGCCTTGTCCCGAGGGCCATTTCATTTTTATCAGCGGTTATTAATGTTTTCCTTTCCACCGCGTTTGACTCCACAAATGTCTGACATGTAAACACACTTTCTTTCCCGAAACGTCATTTTTTTGTTCCCACTCTGACCGCCGACGAACGACGTGTCTTCCAATCTGATTGATTTAGTAAGTAAAAATACCTTCCGCCGAGTTCTTCGGGATGGAATCATAACGACGCGTCATTGGATAACTTAGTTAAACCATTTCATCTTAAAATGTCGCGATTCGTTTTATTTGCGTGCACTCTTCTCCCTTTATACATCTGCTCATAATGAGAATATTAAATATAAAGTGCATTCCTGCGTATTGTCTTTGTATTCACGACGTAAAAATACGTTCGTTTGCTTTTACAGGGGTAAACATCAGAATTTATTTGCAGAACGTTAATAACGAACGCTCGTGTTTTAACGTTTTCCATATATCATTGTGGTAAGAAGAAAACAGAATGCTGTTTGTTTGTTCAAGGAGTAAACATTCACTGTAATTATCATTGCGGTAAATGTTTTATTAACATTTATTTTAATGCGAGCAAAATTTACCACCTCTGGGAATGGCGACGTTCAAGCAATTCGTTCTGACGTCAAAAAACGTTTCCTATTTCATATATTACTTTCTTTCGCGCGTTCATCTCAGTTACATCGTATAAAAAATTACGCGATCTTAAAATTAAATTTGTTTAGTTGTGCTTGAGTTCGTTCTGCATGGTAAGGAAAATTTTACTATGATTAAAATGCATTTTATGATTTGTTTCCTCGTGGATCAGAAAAATGTAATGAATAATTCTAAAGTGGAAGAGTAATTTCGATGAAGTTTTGTCAGTGACTAACTTACTGAGGAGGACGAGGAGAAGCAGGTGGAAAGGGAAGCGAAGGGAGGAAACGATCGATCCGCAAAAAAAGTTCGACGGCTCGCGTGACTCGGCGCAACTCGTCGCAGTGGCATCCGAAGACACCTGTCAAAATGTCGCCCAATTTTGAAATATTTATACTAGTTTTTGATTTTAATAAACGAGCCGAGGGACAATGACGGCGCGGATTAATTTCTCTTGTCTGAAGTTCAACGAACGCGGGAAGAAGAGCGTTTGTCACTGTGACAGTGACGCAAAAATCAGTCATGATGACAACGATGGCAAACAATTTGTGGAGTTCTGAAATTAACAAACTAGTAGAGGCTGTTCGGATGGTTTCGGAATAGGCACGAAAAATATGCTATGAACACTAGCTTTTGAATAATAAATTTCTACTAAGAACGAAAACTTAACGATCATAAACTCCGTGGAATGATATCCATCAAATTACTGAGAAAAAAATAACCGTGTTCAATTTACATAAGATTTGATGTAGAGGCAATCTATAGATATAGATGCTGATTCAAGATGCAATATCTGTTGAATTGACAATCATCATGTATCAAGATGACATATGACCAAAGCATAACTGTAATTTGGTGTTAATTCAGCAGGTTTCCGATATAGAATCAAGATATTATACTCAATCAACATTGTAAAGTATTTGTCATCTTACAGAAACACGTAAATTACTCCAAATTTCCAAAACGTATTACGAAAGTAAACAGAAGTGTTCCCCTTTATCGTTCCCAGGTTGTTTACCTTCTCGTCTATTTTTATTAAACAGATCGAAAAAACCACCAAGGAGTATTTATTTACGTTATGTTTTCTTTTGATGATCATTTTCGTTTTTTTTTCTTTCTCTCGTTTGTTTACCCTTCGGATCGGAAAACAGGCAAATTGAAAAGGCAAAATGCGACATTAGTGGGAAGCAGGACCATTTCGGCGCCGCGAAGTGCGTCCGGCCATAACTCTTTAGCTTGATGGGCACACATGCTTTGTTACTAGTTAATATTTCCAAATTGCGCCACTTGATTGCATACATTTGAACGAGCTCGGCAAACAGTGCCGACGACGGAGATACGTTCGGTAAAATTGCACTCGCATTCGATCCAATTCGATTCTATTTGTCTGGGGACTCGTGTGACGTTGCCAGTTTCCTCCGGAAATTCGTACGAGCGCAGGGAAAAACGTGTAGGTATTTCGTGATATTAAACGGCAGCGTCAGCGGAACGCGCCAAAGCCACTTATTCCGTCGAATGTGTTGCTCATTTATGGCCGATTTAGTGTCCCGCGATCCGCCTGAGCATGTATTTATTATCCCGCGCCTCTTGCCTCTAATTTGTCAAATTTAAGCTGATACACCTGTGATTCATCGACCCTCGATTTCCAAGTGCGCCAATTGCCTCCGAGCGCAATTCCCGGATTTCATTTTATCCCATTTCATTATTAATGTTTATTGCTCTTCACTGCTCGCGACCTATTTTTTCCCTTTGATTTCACGTCGTATAACGTAGTGTACCGGATTACCTTTAACCCCGTAACAACTTTCAAAACACAGTCGATAATATAAATCGGTTCGGGGGAATTCCGGAGTGGAAATGTCAGCAGTGTCCTGCAGAATCGACGCGGTTTCCATTAGACTCCGCGCTGTTAATTCGTCGATTCATTTTTCTCGTCGGAGGAAGCGTTTAAAAGTCGAGCTACAACTTCCCCCTCGGGTGCATTTTTGCCCCATTACGACTTTCGAGCGTTTCGGGGGTTGTTTACGGGGTTTCGCTGCTGGCAGTGTTCCACGGGCTACCCCTTCGATAAAAATTAATTATCGGCCAGGGCGTTTAGCGCGAGCCTCCGGGTATCGAGCGAGATAGCGCGGGGTCCGATATTTCATCACAGGATTTTCGATTGAATTTTGTTTAACGGCCATTTAGGAGTTATGAAATCGTTTATGATAAGCCACGATCAAATATTGGGTGTTCCGGCGCTATCGCGTCGAATATTTTAACGCGGCGATATTATATGGGGAATAACGGTGTGAAATTCAAAGCACCTGCAGGAGGAAATAATCTCGAAAGAAAAGCGCCGGGGATCGTTATTTGTCGACGTTTATTACGGTGCATGTACGTAAGGCAAACGAGCGCGGGGAACAGTTTGTTCTTGGCGCGTTAGTGGAGGCTTTCCGTTCTGCTTAAATTTTTAAACTGCCAGCCACGATAAGGGCTAACGGTAAAGAGCGCGCGTGCGCTATCTATGCACATCTTCGCTCGCACCGCGCGATATTCTGTTTCGCGCGGTATAATAAGCACTCCGATGAGACCCAAGCGGGCTCATGGGAACCCCGCGAAAGAGCCCACGCTGCGTGCCCGAACAATGCCGGAACGACGCATCCTCCGACTCGTACGTGCCTCGCGAGACGGCGATTCGAATACACGCACTTGGGGCCTCGGATCGTCGCGCCCCCGCGGGCTATGGCTGACTTTACGAGGTACCCGCAAAATTCGGGCCGATACGATGTGACTTATCAGTTTTGAACCCCTTTGACAAAAGAGAAATTTTGTTATTGTGGAGAACCGAGTCTGGAGGAGTCTTGGGAGGTACATAGAAAAGCTTCATCGCTTTGGTCAGAAAGAGAGAAGACATATTCCTGTTAATAGATTGAGGTCCAGGTTGTATGAAGATCTGTCCGTTTTGACAAAGGTCTGGGAGACGAGTCTAAATACAACAAAAATACATAGATGTTGAGACATTTGTCAGTCACAAATATGATTGATGTGATTGATATGATTTCGAAATTGATGCTAATTCTCAGTCTCGCTATAGTTCGACTGCAAGGTTTCATGAAAATTGATTTTTTTAACGTTACAAAGACGTTTTACGTAAGAGAATTTCTAAAAGATTTTGCGCAGAGTAGCTAAAGGAGATCGTTGTTGCTTTGCAATATTGTGCAAGGTAACAAGCTTTTCGTATATCAAAATCCGTACCACAATACATTAGAATAACGCACGGTCACTCCATTTACTAGGCACATGAATATTTATTGGTCTTAATAGAGGAATCAGTTTCATTGGTATACTTATTTTCCGATTTAAAATTATTTGTATATATTAAAGATGAGATTTAAATGAAAGGAACGTTCGTATTTTTCATCTACAAAGGAAAAGATTTGTTGCAAAGAAGAATCTTTTAAGATTGCAACAATTTTCTTTTTAGACACAAATCCGCTTGCATTAAAAAAGAAACAGATTCCAGAATCAAGTTTTTTCTTTTAGATAAAAATTTTGATGCGTTATTACTTACTTTTTATGAACAATATTTGATATTAGATTAACATAGCATTTTTCAATTGATTAAAAACGGTTGTCACGCAAACGAATCATTTTGAATGTAATTTGTATGATGGTTTTTATATGGAGATTTTTTTGCACTTGTCTGGTACATTTTAATGTTGCACAAATTACATAACTATGTTGGGATCGTACAATGAAATAGCTCATGCAATTTTGTTTTAGCATGCCGTGAATTTCATATTTGTACTTAGGAAATAACTGTTATTTTCAAGTATCTCTTTGCGCGTTGCTCTGTGTTTGGTTCTGTTTTAAAATAAATATCAGCATACATTATGTATGATCTATATATTAAATATATGGTATTTAATAAAATACTACGAAAGACAATATTATGATATTAAAATATCATGAAATCAACATTTCACTATTAAAAATATCGCAATGAGCTTATAATGCATTTTTTGTTAAATATATAAGCACAAATTAAAACAACTCCCTTAATTTTGTTACCCAACAAGTTCTTGGTTAGTTTTGAAATAACAAAACTATAATTTTGTTATTACAAAATTAATAACAAAATTTTAGTTTTGTTATTAATTTTCTTGTATGTAATTCTCAAAAACATGAATACAAATTGAAACACCGTAATCAACAATCGATACGGAACGTGTCTTTATTGTTTATTATTAACTAAACTTTTATTAAGGAGAATGCTTTTTCAGTCCGCTCAGCCATGCAAAAAAAAACTGTGATCAACAAATTGTATCAACAAATTCGATTAGTTTTGTTATCTGCAGGTGTTGCAAATTTCAGTGTCGTCAGCTTGCTGACGAAACTGCAATGCAGAATGAGCAAACAGAACTAAATTTCTATTTTTTTCATCTAAAAGAATTGTTGTGAGTTTTGTTAGTTTTTGTACGACAGGCAAAAAGGCTCCCTCCGATCTTTGCACTGCGAACTTATGAATATTCGCGTATAAATCTCGAATCTCGGACTCATTTATACATATTACTCTGAATTGTTACGCATTTGATTTCGGTCAAATTTTATCTGAATATCTTTCCGTTTTCTCAGAAATTTACGTTGGCATTCCTCCTAATCCCGAAAATCCTATTTATCCCGATTTAATCGGAAACTTTAATACGGGTAGTAAATTTAGCTTGCACGAATGTATTAAAACATAGTCAAATCATCGCTAGTGTAATATTAAAATTTGATAATAATTATAAACAAATTAGAGCACATAATTGGTGAGTCTAAAAAATTGTATTCACTTACAGCACATAATTGGCGAGTCTAAAAAATTGTATTCATAAAAATGTAATTCTTTTAGTTTCAAACAGTGTATTGTATGAACAGAATAATTTAACATTTTTCTTTATTCGCATTTTGTTAACAGTAAAAATGCATCGAAATTTTATTAAAGAATTTAGCGCTCAATAATATTCGTTTTATCTCAATCAAGGAACATCAACGATTTATAATTTAAATTTAAAACACAATATAATAAAAACACACAATCAGTCATTCTACCCATCTCGTTGAAACGCAGCCATCATTCTAAAACATATTTATTACATCGCCGATAGAAAACGAGACATGCGCTTTAATGATGATATTCGAAACTCATTTGCATTGTTCTATTCCAATATACTTTTCATCATAACTTCCGCGAAAGCTGGAATAATTGAAATACGAGTCGGCACAAATATAATCTTTTATGAATAAAAAATGTCGGCCACTTGTTACTTATTTCCTTATAAAACCACGACCCATGTTTTATTTAACATCAAGTCAACAACTTTAAACTCGCTAATTTCGTTGATAAATTATTTAGCAAAGTCAACGAATTTTCATGAAGATTGACTCGTAAACGCAACACCTTTTTCGGGTTTTCAGAAAAACCGGGCGCTAAATCAGAGTCAGTTTTGAAACGTTCATTTCAACAGTTTCCGTCCGCACACGTTAAATAAAAAGGCACGGTTTATGACGTATGAATGTTTAACGTAATTCTAATTGCATAATTGGATTTCCACGTAATCAGAGACAGAATTTCGCTTTGCGCAGTTTTTGCGTTTCCGGGCTCGCGTTTGAAAGCTGTAACACACGTTCCTGCTCGGCGGAAATGGCGCGCGCAATGACACCATTATTCGCCGGGAAAAAACGTAGTCAAATGTGACGGTTATTGTATGACAGGTCACTTTGTTCGCCATAATCACCCTGGCGGTTAGGCGAAAAATGACACGTTGGTAGATCATAAATTTTCATGACTGACTGATGCGCTGCTGCGTTAAATTACCTAGTAAATTCATTAGTCGAATTTGTCCACGACTCGCCGGACAGCTCGTTTTTTCCATAATTACGCGACGTTTCCCTTAAGCACTTTTTACATTACGCGCGCACGGCTGTATCGCGTTTCATTATTTTGTTGCGCTTCCTTTTCCCGAACGACCGAACATAAACAAAAAAGCCGCCCGACAAAATATCGTCCGTTTCGCATCGCAAAAAACGAGCCGACCGCGAATTCCCATGCGCATTTTTGAATTCAATCATTGTTTAAATTCGCGATCGTAAACCGTGCTCGTCTAATCAGAGCGAATGAATTTAATCGATTAAGCAATTAATCACGGGTTTAATGGCGGCGGATAGAGATTCCTCGGTTCGTTTGCGGAACTTATTATTGTGTATGTGCGTGACAAGCGCCACCTGCTAGTCGGAGGTAATCTAAAATAGTCATTTCATAGCAGAAGCGATTTGTTTCTCGCAGCTAACCTAATTACAGTTATGTTATGACTGGTTTCGCGAAAAAAATATTCCCATCTGTACGGTTAAGCGTACCTAAATATATTTGTTCGATGATTGCTGCGGATTACCGCGCTTACTTTTGAAATACATTATTTGCTCCAAATTAGTGTACAAGTCCTCTCCAATCAGTTCCGCGGCGATCAAAAAGTAATTCGCGGCAAGCTGCTCGTCGAATAATCTCCGCTTAATCAAGAATTTTCGTCCCGCGGAATGCAATATTCATATTCGTTGATCTTCGCCGAGTCGTTTACCATTCCCGCATTTTTTACGCCGAGTACCTCGTACTAATTGGAACCTGGCACTTTCATCTTCTCAGCGACCGAGAAATTGTGTTTGACAGTTCCCTGGTTGTTCCTCTGATTGCCCCGAAATTGTCGGATATTTCTTTAATCTGAAAAAGTGGCCAGTTCGGTAGCGACGGGTCGCATTAAAAGTGCCTTTTATCGACGCGCCATAAAGCATTTCGCGCGACATTTTGCACGTAGCAGTGTACAAACACGGCCCTTAATGGCCCCGCGCACGGACAAGGTGGTAACCTTAAGTTACTGCCACGCCGGTTAACGACTTCCGGGGATCGTTTACAGCGCCATCATTAGGACTGATCGAAGATCGTCGCTCGGTGTCCGCGCTTTTTGCGTGCTGCGAATCTTGGCTAAGGGGCCACCGAATCGCAACGTACGCCTACACGCTGCTCCGACAGAACAAGGTCTCTTCGAATTAACGAACGCTAAACGTCCTTTGGACCACCCGAAAAATACCCCACTCTTCCAAGTGAAGCAAAGTAGTCTTCGTATTAGCAAATACGAACTTTGCATAATTAATTAAGATTGAAGATTAGTTTAGATTCTTTTTCAGAACAAAATTCAAAACGAGTAAAAATATTTTTAAATATAGAAATATTTTAAAATATTGTAAATATTTTTTAATATTATATATTATTTTAGAAACATTACAGAAATGTTAGATGTCCGGCTGCAGTAATATTTTTAAAATAATTTTATAATATTTTAAAAATATTTATATAATGTGTGTATAATATTCCAAAAAATGTATTATATTACATTTATTACAAAATCAAAATTTGATAACTTAAACGATTCGTGTTTCGTTTAGTTTTGTTTAGTTTGTTTTTGTTTTGTCTTGTTTAATTTATATTTACTATGAAAAAATGAGATATTCGTCATTTATTATTCCGCGAATTCATTTGTCATTCGTGTCGTATTAATTTAAACATACAAATGTTTTTGTCGAAAGTCTATTTCCAAACGATGCAGGTGAACAGTGCAACAGCGTATTCATAATAAATTGACAAACTTCTGAATAATTGATGCACACTGTGTAAAACATCTTACCGTAACTTCCAAACAACCCGAACTCCCCCACATCTGACAACTCGCCTCGATAAGTACGCTTGTTCAATTTTAATGCTCGGTGATTCGTCCGTTAAATACAATTAAACTTCGAGTCGGGCTTTTTGCAACCGCGGTGACTTAGGCGTCTGGCAAAAATGCATCGGCACGCTTCCAGTGACACGAAGTTAACTGAAGGATCAGCGCGGCTGCTTTTTGAGATTAACCGTCGGGCTTTCTGTTCTGGGCGGGGGCGCGTGTAAATTAGAGATATTTCGTGCAAAACCCGTGACAGCTGGCCATTTTGCGAACGGATCCCGGCGATTTGCATCGTTGTGCGCCGTTTTTCGAGTCCGAGCTGCGCGGCCGAAATCGCGTGACAGCTGAAAAATCGCGATTGTTGCTTTTTCCGGGGAAAAAAATGTGTTAAAATGTGTTCTGTTAACTCGATAAAGCACTCAGCGCTACAAATGACGCGCGGGCTTTTTTTCGAATGGCTGCAGTTTTTTCAATCAAAAGAAACATTATTGCGCCACGATGTTTTCAAATGGATGAAAAGCGATCGTGTTTTTCAACAGGCGAACATTTTTACTGTTTCAGGTGAGCAACAATTGGCGGCTACGTATCGATACGACGCTCGTAGAAATGATGAACGATCGTCGACGAAAAAAAGGCGTTTAACACGTAGGTGTGCAGGACCTCCCTCACGCTGCAGTAACGTCTTGGCAAAGGTAGATGGCGATTTAACCGTTTAACACCGATAAGTGCGAAACTGTGCTATTCGATTGTATTAGCGACATCTCTTTTCTGCGTTCGTTTCAGTTTCGTTTTTCTACTGGAAAAAGTCGTCGCAAAATAACGTACCAACTTCGTAAATGTTTACGAAGTTTTCGCCGCAAAACAGGTGTCTTATTAAAACCCACATCGATAAAATGTCGGAAAGTCAGACTCGCGAAACAACAATTTCGGAGCGCCTGTTTGTTCGCCGCAATATTTTCTCGGTCCAATACAAAAACGCCGACAAACGAACGGAACCGAAACGAGAAAAGGACTGCAAGAAAAATGAAACGTCGCGCGTTTCACCGAATCTCTCCGCCAGTAAATAATCGCAAGCGAATCTCGCGCTCTTTGATCGGCGGCGTAACTCCTTAAAGGAAATCGAAACTTTCTCGGGCTAAAAAATGGCGCCTCTTTATCAAAATCGAGTGCGATCGGCGACAAAGCCCGCGTGACAAACGGCCGGGCCGTTTACGTAACGCGGTAATAAGTCGCGCGTCGCATTGTCGTGTTAATTAATTTTCGCTCGGCGGCAGAGTTAATTAAAATGCCGAAACGCCGATTATCGCGAAATCTTATCCGGCGCTGCGAAATCGGGTCCGGCGCTGCAAATAAAGACGGACAAAGGGCCACGCGAAAAAAGAAAGGCCCGCCGCGAAAGAAACACGCATCGAACTGCTTGTTTCTCTTAATGAACCCGGCCATAATTCTTGCGACTCGCGGGCGAGCGCATAAAGAGCCGCTGGCCGGGCATATTTTCGAGCTAACGAGGGAAGATGCGCCGCGATCATCCATTAGCCGAAGCTTCGTTAACGTATCCCGCGGTCAATATCTTTTTTGCGCGAGAGCCTCGGACAAAACGGCCGAACGAAAGTGAAAAGAGGGGAGCAGGACCAAGAGGGAAAAAAGGTTTCGGTGCATCGGTCAAAATGAGTTCGTTAAAGGAAGAGGGTCGGAAAAGAGGCGGGGAAATTTAACCTGGGGTGCTTGAGGTGTTGAGTGGCCTGGCGATTTCGAGGATGGCGAGGGATTATTAAGAAGAGGCTCGGGAAGGCGAAATTCTTTGGGGGATGTTTTAGGGGTTTTAACATATTTGACTAATTGCGGGATTACGGGTGCAGAGGGTTTGAGTGTGCTGGTTCCGTGGATGACGAAGCGCATTTTGAGGATGGCGCTTCCTTATCTGGGGAATTAAGAATCTTTTGGATGTAAGGACCCGGTAATTTGTAAAGTGTCAGGAATGGTGGGTATAAATGAGTGTGGAATGGTATTAGTTAATACCGTGGTGTTTGAAAAATGTAGTTTTAGTGGGAGATTTGGGGGGGAAGTTTCTGAAGGTTCATTAGCTAAAGGTTCTGACAGGCCATTGTTCCTTCACTACATATGTGTGAATATGTAGGAAAAATAAATCTTAAATGTAGCCATATGTTGGAGGTAAACATTTCTTAGTTTACACAATTTGATTTAATGGGTTTAGTCAATGTCAGAAGGGGAGAAAAATGCCACTGAACCAATATGTAGTAGAAGAGAAAATCTTGATATAAAAGCGTCCGCTTTTGAATTAAGGGCAAATTGCTGTTCGAATATTCTCGGTTCTATTACAATTCTAGTACAATCTCGCGAGCTTGTTTTTGAACACATAATGTTAATCTAAAAGCCATATTGACTCAACAGAGATCACTGTTCTTAGTTTTAATATAAGATTACTTTTGCTTCAAGGGAATTTTTTCTCTCTCGCAGAAAAGCGTAATACAAATGTTTCAATTTTTAAGAAATTATTCTAAAGCGGTTTTATATGAATTTCTTTTCAAACTCACTTATACTGCCTTAAAAAAGTTCGTCAGATTTGAATTAAAGAAATATATTAAAAAATTCTACCCGACTTTCAGAAACGCTTACTTTTATACGGTAGAAAATGATTTCAGAGTGTAGAATTATTCGAAAAATGTTTCAATTAGTCACATTTACGGAATTTCCGTTTTGCAATAAGCAAAATAAATGAAAAAAACGATGGTCTCCATATCCGGAATGACGAGTTGAAATTATAAATAATACATCAATATTTTGTTTTAATATTGCTACGAAATGTTGATCTCGTATGAAACAGTAAAGCCTTTCTCTCATCACTTTCTACACGTTCATTAATTTGACTAACTCGTCCGCAAAAAATACTTGTTTAAATATTTCCGGTAGTGAACAGCAGGGTACACATCACAATAATTATCATAAAACAAACTACAACAATAATTTAAAACATGCGAAATAAAAAATACCAATCATCGTGTCTAACGCAGTAATAATTTTCGATCGCGGTTTTTCATAAGCGAAATACTAAAATCTTTTAATTTTCGTTATATCGTTTATCGAATAATCGGTAAAATGTCTTCATTCAGTTCCTTCCAAATGAATTCGATCATGCAATATCTATTAGTTAAGCGGAAGAATATTCCACACGAGTGGTTGCTGTCGATTTTCGCATGCATTTTTTAACCTTTTAAATGCAGTTTAATGAAACTAAGTAAGAACTGCAACGAAAGAAATTGATGGACATAAAAAATTGAACGGCGCACTAATGTAATTACTAAACTATAGAAAAAAAAGGAATGACGGCAGCGGAAAAATAAGAATCTGCGGAATTAAACTAATTTGAAATTATGAATGGATTACGGTATTTGTGTATTGGAGCGGATCTTGAAAGAGCAGCGGCGCTGCAAGATGAGTCGAAAAAATAGTTTACTAAAGAATAACGGAGATGCGACGAACGAACTTTAATAGGTCAAGGGACGGGCAGCAATGGAAGTGGATTGTTGAGTGAATTGGTATAATAAGTTGACGAAAAAGAAACGTCGTTGGGGGAGATGAAAAGATATCGCTGACAAAATGAGAAAGATCACGGGCTAAAATATTCGGATGAGGCGAAATTGAATTGAGGGGCAAGTGAGACGGAAGTTGAACGTGCGCGGGAAAACAGTCCAATCAAATTTATGCCAACTGGACATTAGAGAATGAATTGGACCAAGTTAAGAAATTATCCAATCATTTTCGAGCCGGGACAATAGCAAAGAAGAAAAAACAAGCAAATTGCGCCGTAACCTACAAACAGAAAGCTACCGTGATTTCTCTGTGGTCGTTTGACTTCATTGATAAATCGCGAACTTTACTCCAGTTAACAACAATAATATTTCGATCAGTGTTCTAATAAACGCTAGTTTTATTTCAATGAGAAATGCGTTGAAGTATTGTAACTACAGAACGCATTATATAATAGAAAAGAATTCTTTTATAATAGTTACAATCTGTTATGAGAGACAATTTTGAAGAGTGTATTATGAAAAGTAACGTTACCTAAGAAACAAACAAATTCAGAATTGTTGACAGACAGATGAATGGGTTATTATTGTAGTCATTCGGTTGACATACTTTTGGGCGGGGATGGGTACGGAAACGAGAAGACGCGCGTGCTAGAATAAAGGCAAGAATTTAATTGAAAGGTTAGGTGAATGTCGCGGGGTGAAACCGATCTAAACAAAGAAGGCGGTCGAAAACGAGGATCGTAGATGAATCGATTATGATGAATCATGGCTGGAGAAGGACGAAAGGAAGAGGTGTCGAGAGAAATTAAATATCGTTAACGAAGTCCGAGTACTGAGTAAAAGCGATGAGGTTAGAATGACGATGATAATGAGAATGGGTTTAAGACAATGGGGCCGGAGGTGGCAGATAGAGTCATAAAAGAATGAGATAATAAGAAGGGCGAGAAAAATAGTTGGAAGCCAAAAAAGATTTGCAGGAGTTCTCGTTGAAACTTTATATAGTCGGCAAAGTAATGCGTTGTAAAATGAACGCCGCTGAAAGGCGAATAATTTTGTAATCATCGACATTTAAGGAAAGGGCGCACAAAATAAAAATAAACGTCAGACGAGTGGTGGATGGGATACCGGAGCTGCGAGCAGTTTTCAGATTTCAGCTGGCATTGATTTTTAAGATACTCGAACAAATGTTGAGTAATTCTGACGTCAAAGATGTCTGTATGACTAGGTGAACACTCTTGAAAATGTCTCATTGTATAACAGATTCATTATGTGAGTGCATGATACCATTTTTGACAATGCATTATCTTCTCGTCTCTCACAGAATGAAGCTAGCTGTGAATGCAGAACATTTCGAAGAGTGAACGCGCTAAGAGAAGTGAGTTGCGTAATCACAATGGCTAAAAGCGAAAATAAGTTTGTTTTACTTTCAAGATGATAAAATAGAGTCTATGATGTCTCGTGTGATTGTTGTACGTAAATTCAGCACTTTCAACAAATAAACGTCTTTAAGTTAAAAAATGTTTCAGAATAATTAATTACATTAAGCACTTCCAGTGATCAACGAAAATGGTCGGAATTTTGCTTCGTTATGTCAACCGAACTTCCAAATGCAACCTTCATATCGAGTTCACAAATGGCTCGAGTTCACCGTTTCAATAGCGACACTTCACCATATAAATTGGGAAAAGTCTCTATCGCGATCAAAATAGTTTCACCATTTCAGATATCAGATGGCTGCCCGAGCCATTTAAATACCCACCTTTGCCATCCGGATAGCCACCTCAGTCGCCGCATTTTCTCCAAGCCACACCGAAATTTCTGATTTCCACTCGGCGACGTCGACTTTTCGTAACTTATCACGTGAAACTGCGTTTCACCTCGATCGGGAAAAGGGGTCGCCCGACCTTAAAGACCTTAAAGCCCCGACCGAACGCGTCAACAAAACTGCATAACTCTTCCGAAAATTGGTCCACTTTCTCGTCGCTTTCGTTCGCGCTCAATTATCCCAAGCAGAATCGAACGCTCGCGGCTATTCTTGGCTTGTGATCTTCGACTTAAAGCCGGATACGCGCGTATTCACGCGATCGCTTTTGAAAAGCTCTCTTTGGGGCTTTTCATACTTTGACCGGGATGACTTCGCGCGGCTTTACTGGGCCAAAGCACCAGCAGCTACCAAGTTATTTAGATTTCGCTCGAAAAAAGGAAACGCCAAAGGAGAGACGCGTCCCTATTTTGCCGGTATAAATCAGCTTCTGTAAACAAGCGTGACCTCTCGCTCGGGCTTTCTATGACCGCTTTGCGGCGAAGACAAGACAATACAGAGACTCTTTATCTAAACGCGTTGCATTATTGATTCGTTAGGAAATTAGGAAGGGCAGGTAAAAATTCATTTAGTAGGCGATTAATCAGCAGGTTGCAGGGCAGTTTAGGCGCGATAGGGACCGCGTGTAATTTGTTATTTTGTCCGCGATTTAACCGAAGACGACGAAACCGGCGGGCGATTAAAGCGGCAAGAAAGGGGCGAAAGAAAAATTAACCTTAGTCATGGCGAGCCTACGCGAAGTCGCGCGATAAAGATATTCAATTACTATCGAGATAGGCATCGTGGTTGGGGCGTTCGATTTTACGTTTATTTTCGGCCAGCTAATGACTTAATCACGACGCCGGGCCGGTAAACGTGAGGTGCATTGTAAAAAAACATTTTCTGGGTTAACACATTTTCATTTGCAACTCGTCTTCATGTAAATTGCCGTGTTTTACATATAAAAGTGCGCGCAAAAGATAGTCATTACACGTGCATAAATACGTTTGGTGGGTCAGAGTTCACGTGGCAAGATTAGATATCAATCTTGAATAATTGCAGGGTCCTGACGAGAGCGAAAGTTATTTTGCATTAAACAAAAAGTCACATCGATTAGCAAACTGCGCTGATCGTGAAGTTGGCGCTCCATGTTTCCTATTAGTTTAATAAAGCCGAATGATCGCTGCCTTTGCGATCGAAAAGTGCGATGTTACCGTGTGAATCATAAATTCGCACGCCTATGATTTGTCAGCTTATAAATTTAATTAATAATATACACGCGCTGGCGGAAAATGTATTAAACCGTAATAATTAAAAGTTGTTTCTGCCGCCAGATAATAACTTACGGGAATTAATAACTGTTATTAAATACAAGTTTTCGAAGTAATATTGTTTCCCGATTAATCCTAAATCTCACATCGAGTTACGAACGCACGCTGCAATTTCGCCGCCATAATTTTTTTCAAATCGTTTTATTACTGCGGCATTTTGACCGTGAGGAAAAAATGGCACACATTCCTGCACAGAAATTGCCCGTTGCTTTTTCTTATCACCACTTTCGACCCATTAAATATAATTATATTGATCTTACTCGAGTGAGGTTTGTAAAATAGATTGCATGATTAATTGTGGTTAATGCGTTTGAAAACACATTGTGTATAGCTAAAGCTCATTATGATTTAATAGTTACATCAATTACAACAAACCAAGCATGAAAGCCCCTTCTGGTTGCGTTTTCCAGTATGTGACACGTTGACAATTTAACGACACTTTTAAATTAAGCCAGATAACACAAATTGATAATGCCTGCGTGATAATTCGACTTTTACTCCAGATTCATTATAATTACGCCGCAACAATCTGACTGATGCGATTATGTTTTCCCCACGACTGTTCCTTCGCGCACGACTGTTTTACTTGTTTAATTTTTGCCCGCTAGCAAAGGGACTCCGCTTTACATTTCAATTTGTTCGTTCGTTACATCTCAGAATTACGTAATTGGCCCGAGAAACGGTTTCGCGTTTTCCAATTTTTGTTTCAGATATTTTCCGTTGAAAATTTAAATGTTTATCGCGGAACAAGGCAACAAAAGTCGTTAACATTTTTGCAGAAACAAGTTTATTATGACCCGACGTAAAATGAATTGTAATGAGATTACCTTCTTTAATAAAACAACGTGTAATAACAACACATTCGGGTGAAAGAAAACGCAGTTACCTCTGTAAATATTCCTGCAACATTTCAAAGATGCTGCAATATCTTCGACTATTTGTCCTAAGTTTTTTTTCGCAATCCCCTTAAACCATTTATCGCACTTTACGTTTTCCGTATTCGAATCAATCGTTCCCTCGCAATGGCAGAAAAGCTCCATCTAGTTCATTTTCTTGAAGCACAAAGTTTCCGCGCCAAAAGCAACTTTCTTTCTCGTCGAAGCGATTCATTACGTCGTGCGCGCGCGAACCCAAAAGCTCGGCGTAAAAGTGAGCGGATGCTCCCAGATAATCCGGAGAACCGCGATCGGCTCGGTAAATAGCGGGTCGTTATCGTTGCCGGCTGTTTTTTCGAGCTACTTAATTAACTCGAGCGTCCTGTCGCGCTGGCCTTGTCCCTTGCTCACAGTTGCGCTTACACATTATCTCCCATCCGTTGTCTTATATTCCTGATCGTTAACGAGATAAAGCGTATTAATTTCATCCGAGTTTTATTACGCGTCATTGTCGTCGCCGCTCGCTATTCGAATGCTCGGACGGTAATTGGGAGTCGCGGTCTTTTTTCCTCGTAGCGATGCAAAATTTCAATTAGTTTAAGTACCGGAATGCGACTGCAGAACGACGAGCCAGATGCTATCACTGCAAATGAAATTGACAATTAATGTTATACGAGCGGGACGGTTTGTAAAAATTATGACGACGAAGCAAACAAAGTTATAGGTGCGAGTGCGAAGGCAAAAAGTGTCGCGCGTTGGTTCAGTCCGTTAAATCCGGGAAGGGAGATGGCAAAGTTGAAATTCAATGCGAATTTATTTGTGTAAATTCACGTGGTGAATCTCGTTTTCGGCATACGGGTTCGCGCGCTTTTGCACGCGTAATTTCGAACGACAAAGTTCGTGGGGCTGGTTGATTGATTGTTATTTGTTTGTATTTTTATCATGTTTTTATCGTGTTTATATTTAGTTGTATGCAATTCGGTTGTCCAGCAGGGAGACAAAGGGAGGAATAAAAACAGCGAGCGGATGAAACATTAATTAGGCGAATTATTCGTGTCTTCTTTTATTTCGAATTACGAGGTATATATTTATAATAGGATATCTCGTTTTCTATGAGAAGCTTGTGTAAAATGATTTCTTAAAGAAAGCTGTAGCTGGAATACAAAAGACGGAAATGTACTAAAGTGTAACAGTTTCGGTCGTTTATGTGACCTCTTTTTCTACTTGAAAAATATTTTTGCTAATTCGTACAGAAAAATAAAGGGATATTCAGAGATACTGCCATTGTACTTTCGCTCGTTGCACTGTGAATGAAAAACTCATTTTATTACGTCCATATTTTATTTTTAACTTACAACAACTATTTAGATAATTATATTACCATCGATAAACGTATTTTTAGAACCGTGTTTTATCGCGAATGACGTCAAACGAAAATTGCACAAAGCTGCATTTTTGCATTTTGTTGTATGATTATCAGCCAACAATATAAACACCCGCAGAATTGCCGTTTACTGTGCAATTGGCATTGCTCAAATATTGAACAGTTTCGCGTTTCCTTGAAATAAAACCGCTACGATCGCAATGCAATTCCCAAATTAACCACCGCTCAAAACTGCATCCTAGTAGCATTACTGCCGCTTAATACTCGAAAATATACACTGTGAAATACAGACCCTAAAGTGTAAAATTACATTTCATCTTGTGTAATTCTTAAACCAGAATACACACCCTATTGTAATTTTACATAAAGCGTGTAAAAATACACATTATGCCGTGTAATTTTACATACAAATTCTAAAAGTACCATGTTGTGTAATTTTACACTCTCTTACAATGTGGGTTTACAGCGTATCGCGATCCTCTTCGATTTCGCGCGCGCACTTAATACATTTACTCAACCGAGCCGCTATTTTTTCCGCGCGGAACACCTGAATTCGAGAACACATTTGTTGAAACCACTTTGCCGGCACGAACTAAAAAGACGGCAAAAAGAAACGACAAAAAAACTGAAAGCACCGTTAGAAAAAGTTGCAGCCAACATTAAAGACGCGTGCATTTCCGGCGATTAAAATAAGAATAATTGAATCCCCCGTGGAACAATACGCGCGCTCGTGTCAGAAGTTGTGTCGCATGTGCAATTGAATGCACTTTTGCCCGACAACCGCAATCCGGTTGCGCGCGACACGTCGATTGCGGCGCGCGAACTTGGAAGAAACTTTTACTTAGCGCGATGTTCGAGCCCGTTAAGTCGCAATTTACGAGGCAAAAGTGCGCGATCGCGTTGCCCGCGTGTATCGGGCAATTGAGCGCCGCGCGGCGCAAATATGCATTAACATTAGCTCGAGGCGTGGCGCAGCTATCTGGCGTCTCGTTGACCGTGCGCACTTGCACGCGACTTTCCTCGCCGATTCTCGGGCTCGATTAATAAATAATACCCTCGGCAGACTAATTGCGCGATGCGAGATTGCGCCGAGGGAAAGTTTTGTCTGCCGGATGTGTGGGCGCGGGTGAGGGAAACGCTCACGCGCGCACGTGAAAAAGTTTTGCGTCGCCGGGATTGCCGCGCGTCTAAATATTTGATTCGCCTAATTGCGTGTGCCGTTGACTAATCGGATCAGTCGAACGCGACAACTTGTTCGTGAGTTCGGCCGTTTAATTGCCGGGAAATTAATTAGCCCGGAAGTCGGGCGGGTCGCGGGAAAAGATCGAGGTCGGTACGTCGCGTTTGACCGCCGGCGAAAACCCGATCGGAAATGAAAGGCCCGCGCCGCAAACGTGACGCAAGACAAATTTTATGGACCCGATATTCGGCGCGATGTTATTACACATTTCCACGAGTAGCTCGTCGATAAGAGAAAAGGCTCCGGGCATTCGTATCAATAATTCTCCCGGGGATTCGAATCGGACAGCGTTTATTGGGCCGTTTGTTTCTTTCATTACGAGCCGATACGAAATCGCCGCGGCGAAGAATAGGCCGCGTTTGTCGGCGTCGCAATTTCCGCTCGGATAGACGACCCGAGCGTAAGGCGTAACAGGTTATGTGGGAATAAGTCGCTATCGCTTCTTTATTGACGGGGCCGTTTGCGCGTGGAAGAGATAGCGTCTTATCGACGCGCTCTAATTAGACCGCGGAATGCTACGTTGCGCCTAATAAAGGGTGGACGGTTGATAATGAAACAGTCGACGGGCTGAAAAATTAGAGGAGCGTGCTTAGGCAATGCGATGTTATACGAAAAGGTTCTAAATAAGGAGCCGTGATTGGACGAAATGGTCGTATCAGGGATTCTGGTCAGTTTCTCGCGGGGTTCAAGAAATCGAAGACTTATTTGGGATTTGCGCGCATGATGGAAAATATGATAATAAAATGTCGTACGGGCGAGGAATTTCGAGAAAGTGCACGGACGCTGGACGTTTGTTTCTAATCTTTTTTATGCAAGACCGTTACGTTACGTGCAGAGAAATGTTTGCCTGATCGAGCCAATAAACGGGCAGAAATGAGTTATTCAAGTCGATCGAGGTGTCCGTCAGCTTTAGGTCAAAACGAATACAAAATGAATACAAAAAGTAGGACTCGTTTTGAAATGGCGAGTGTCAACTTCAATTTCGGACTGTTGAAAAAGCGGTCGACCTTTGGGACAGGTCGTAAAGTACTTGAACATCGCGACGCATCCATCCATAATGTTCGGCCGAAATATATTTTCGTTCCATTAGTGGTTTCGAAATTTGGCGAAACAACTGTACGTCAATTACATTTTTACGCTGGCGTGACAGTTGCATTAAAATATCGTTTGCCGTGCAACTGTGTAATTCAACGTATTTATCAATCTTCATTAATCCATGGTGGGCGATTACAGTGTCAGCGTGGCGGCGTAATTAATAGAAAATTTTGAAGTCGCGCGTTAAATTGTCAGCTGAAATGAGGCGTGACAGGCACCGGAGATGACGTTCGCGCAAGAAAAATCACGCGTATCAATGCGTGCGTGGCGACGCTCGATGACGCGACATGTCCGTCGGGCCGGTTGTGTTCGGTAACACGATTACGATTCATGAATTAGCGTCGATGAATATGTAACTCGCACGGAATTAATTCCTATCGAATTCTGTCATTTTGATAATTTCACTCAACCGGAGTGAGCGTCGCTTCGACGTCGACCGTCGATGCGAAGACACGGGCTGTTGCAATTGGCGCGTTTATTGTAATTACGATTTCCACACCGACCCAGACGGAGCATTCGGAAATTCGAGATATGTTAAAACAGTTTGTGCTCGATATAACAAATAAGATTTTACAACGACATTCGAACTGTTTGGCGCATGGAAAAATAAATGAATAATTTTATAGTTTAAAACCAATATTTTAAAATTGTTATTACATTTATGTTGTTATGTTATACTATAGTTCAAGTGGTTGCTAACAAAGCTTTTGTCAGTTTCAATAAGAAACAAATTCATGTACCCGATTAAACATTTGATGCGATTTTATGAAAAGCTTTAAAAGCCAACAACTTTTTCGAGAGCGTTTTAGTCGAACATTTGCAAAACTGCATTGCAGTTTTCAGGTGATGAAAGCGTGAGTTTGAGAGTGGTTAGCTTGTTTTCCTAAAAATTAAGCAACTTCTTTGAAAATTCTTGAAAATTATCCGGGAAACTGCTGTCAAGTAAACCGGCTGCTGAAAAATCGGCGACAAAAACGTACACGGCAAGGCTCGTTTTTTAACATGAATAAATAATAATGTTTAAAATTGACTTAGCTCATTCCCGAATTTTTCTTCAAAAGCGCGAGATATATTTATAAATGGAGCTATTTTTAGCGGCGTTTAAGCGCGGCGATACCTCCGCGTACTCTGAGCTTTTAAAATACACAATTTACCGTTTCTAATTGAAACGATCCGCATTAAAACCTATAATGACAGAGACGCTTCAAGACGGAATAATGGCCGACGATTCTCCGGAGTTAAAGCGATTAAAGTGCTCGCATTCGACTGTCGATAAAAGTAGCGTGCACGTGGCTGCGTTGTTTTTCGCCGATGACAAATGACCTGAAGTTACGCGCCGCGATTGTTGCTAATTACGGACACATAATTCTCTTTCGCGATTCGCCGCGGAAAGAAAAAGTTTCGTTCACGTTTCGCTGGCAATGGTTGCGCAAAACTCCATTTGGATCGAATCAAAACTGGCATCCGATGTCTGCTTTCGCTACTTCATTTGCGGAAACAATAAATATAATCCGATCCTGAATGAGTAACGCACTCTAAACGAAGATTTACCGAATTCACCGGGGACGCAATAAAACGCCACTTTTAACGGCATTACATAAAATCGTCCGGGCGGATAAACGGCCGAAATTGTCGCCAAAATGGAACAATCCGCCAGCCGATGCATTAATTAGAACCATTACATTAATCCGCGCTCTTTTCGAACTTCGGTGCGTTCGGCGAAATGAATTCGTCACGGCGCGCTAATCGCCCGGAGGAACGCGATTCCGGGCGTACTTTCGCGCGGAACTTTGCGCCGTTTCGCAGGTGTAATTGGCCGACCGCGGGGCGTCGATAAAAATTGCCCGCGTCGTAAAGAATCGTACTTTGAACTCGGCGGCGATTCGCATAGCGCAGAAGTTCGCCGCGGCCGAGATACCAGAAGACCGGAAGTGAACGATCGCGTCGGCAAGTAAACGTAACGGTACCGCTGCTCGTCGTTCGCGCCGCGGATTCTTCGAGTCGGAGTCACTCGTCTATATCGCCGCGAGAGGAAGATCTATCGCTTGTCAGGGACGTGTCATTATGCGGCCTCGTCGTGAGACGAAATTATGTCGGCCATTTGTTACTGGCGCTGCTGAAGTATACGCGTTTTGTAATGACCAATTATTCGAAATATCATTCGCGCCGCTACTTCCGCAACCGCATTTTTGTCGCGCGCCGCCACGCTTCTAGCGGTAGTATACGACATTGGCAGGAGCGATAAAAATTGTCCCGGGAAACCGTTAGTGCGTCAAACGCTGGCGTTATTTGTCTTGAGTCGCGAATCAGCGTCGCTGGACGATTTATGAGACGCTCCGGGGAAGGGTGTCAGGGATGATATAGTCTATGCAAAGTTCTATCGACATGTGCGTTCCTGGGAAGACAAATTAGGAGGTGCGAATGAATGATAACCGTCTTGAGATTCGCGTTTTTGTGGATGCTTTAAAAATGAGAGGATACTCCAAGTATTTTGCATCCGATGTGTTGCAAAACGATTATTCATGTGTTTAGTTAAAAATCGATTCTAAACATCGTTTTTTTAATCGATTTTTTCATTTTCTATAATTGTCAGCCGGACGTTAGTTTGCAGATAGTGATCAATAATTTAGAATAAAGAATGCAGCAGCTATTGAATATCCATCAGAAAGTTTAAACAAACATGCTGTGGTGAAAAATAACCGTATGACAATTCTGGTATGACGAATGACGTAAACGGAAAATGTTTCGTGCTGCTGAAACAAACAGTACCGGACAATAAACTTTGCGCGTAATTCCCCCGACGTCGCTTCGCAAAAAACTTGTTTCGGTGCCATCGAAGGCTCGCCTTTTCACGGTTAATGTCGCTTCCAAGCTCGTTTCCCGTGAGTCTCATGGTCGCGATTGTTCGAACAACAAAACTAATCCGTCCAGGCATTTTGGCCGTTATTACAAAACGCCGTGACACAACGTTTACGAGTTGTTCGAGCGCGTAGCCAAACATCATGACAATTAGACAATCGCGTCTTCAGTGCGTTGATTCGCTGGCGTCTGATTCGCGAACAAAACGTCGGAACAAAAGGCGGACTGGCAGTTTCGCGAGTTTCCTTCGCGGCATCTCATGACAAAAACGACGCGCGACCGATGCAACAGCGGCGCGTTTGTTCGATAGAACAATTTTCCGAAAGCAAAAAGTCGCGGCAAAGCGGTTTAGACACTTCGACGAAAGCTGCGATACTACGCGCGGCTATCCATCAACGCGGCTCGCGAAGTTAATCGATACCGCGGCAAAAAGCGCCGAGAAACCGTATGATACATTTTTAACCGCTTGATATTTTTGGTCGCAGATTTGCAGCGATAAACGGGAGAAAGCGACGGCGCTGCGAGGAACGCGAAGACGAATGTCCGCGGAAATCCAATTATCATTGCGAAGGAATCCGGGAAGTCATCCAAATCGGCGCAAAAATGCGCGGGACCCTGAAATCCGATTGTCCCGATTCCAAAAGAATTATGTATTATTTTTCGAACGCCGTTTTAGGAAGTCTACAATTCACGCCAGACTCAATATCGCTCGGCAAACATTACTTCCGCGGAGTTTGTTCCGTGGACATTTTATTGCAGGTGATTAAAAACACGCCTGACGGAATTGCCTCGTATCCGAATGATAATATTATTTCAACTTCAATCGAAGTTGGATTCGACGGCAAGGGTATTTTAAGGATTGTACATTCAAAGTAAGATTCGGTGATCTTAGCGAGAAAGTGGATTTGAAAGTTCAGTGTTCAATTTGTAAGAAGTTTGGAATGGGTTTATGGGTTGAACATTTTAGTGTATTCAGCTATCCTTAGACAAAAGTGTTCGGAAAAATCGAAAAATGTTTTTAAAAACTTGGCTACTACCGACAAGTTGTCGTGGGGTTAATGGATTTCACTTTACGACGAACAACTTACTGCAAATGGAACCCATTTACCGATACCGGTCTTGCGTAGTACTCAGACTACAAATTATTTACGTGGCAAAAATGAAATGCAATGGAACTATGTCGCAGTCAATTGTTGAGACGTGTAGCTTACATGTTAAACTGCTGTAATGAGTTGTTTTGTCGACACAATCGATTTCGGTGTTATTTTTATTAGTTCATCTTCATCACAGTCACTGTGAGGATTTTATCGGTTTAATGGAGTAC